>CABHPQ010112373.1:0-10875 GCA_902168405.1 Peromyscus aztecus
AAAAAAAGAAAGACTGATGTGAAATAAAAAAAAAATCTAATGCTCAAAGTAGCTATCACTTGTACTGATGATCCAACAAGCAATTCGGATTCTGAAGCAAGAAAGAATAATTACTGAGTCATTACATTTTCTGAAGCAACTTCATACAAAGAAGATTTGGGCAGAAGTGGGGAAGCCTCCACTTTCTTCCTACATGGGAATATGTAGTTATACTTTTACACATTTACTATAGCAATTTACAGGGTTGTTAATCTCTTTTCCTAAACAAGGAAAGTTAATGATACATAGATTATGATAACAGTTAGAGTAACCTTCCCGTTTCAAGTAATATTCGACTAGTAATAAACGCCGCTGATTCCTCTTACGAGGCACATTTCAAATAATTAATATGGCTCCCTGTTGATAGGAGCTGCTGTTTCTCACAGCGTTTTCCTCACTAACAGTAGAGATGGCAGAGCTGATATAATGTACACAGTTCCTCAGAATGGTAACTAAGAATATTGCAAATCCACTGGCCGTGTTTCAGTGGAGTACTTAAAGCACTATTACAAAAGGAGTAAGTTACCAGTCTGTGCTTAATATGGTTTATTAAAAAGTTCAGATTAGCTTAACTAGAAAACTACCTGTTCAGATGCACTTACACAGTTGACTGTAACAACATTTTTGTTTGTAAAGTCCTGTATCATTTAGGTGTGAATCTGTTTAAAAGGCTAATTCTTGTAAATAAAAATAATATATCATTTACTTTGTATTTATACCCTCAGTAATCTCACTGTATGAGGTAATATCGATTTCATGTCTGTTACTGGACCATGGTTTTTTACCATTTTGACAATAGCTACCAGGCAGCTACAGGTATATTACCATCACCATGAAGACTATGTGTTACATGAATGTGTACATATTTTAAACCAAAGAAACATGAAGAAATAGGCAGCTTTGTCAAGCACCTGCACAGCTAGAAGTGTTTTGATCAAAAAATGATGTATTTTCCCTCAAAGAAAATCTCAGTATATACTAAACCCTGGGACAACATGAACCAACTTTAGAGAGAAACAATGAATCTTTGTAACTGTCCTTCTTATATTCAGTCCAAAAAAAAAAAAAAATAGGTAACTCATAGTTTGATTCTCTTCTGGGCCCATGGGTATAGGGAGTACAGAGATTACACTATATACCCATGGGCACTGAAGCAAGGACTATTGGAAGCTGGCTTGCCATCATATTCTTTTTCTCTCCTGGGAGAAAGCTAAGAAACTGCAAGATGGAATGTGTCAGGAAAAGCCATACTGGCTGGGAAAGACGAGCACAGGAAGATGGGAGAAACTGTGAAGTTCTGACTTGCTAACTGGGAGTTCTGACTTGGATAACAGACACCAGAAATTATATAGCTTGTTGCTGACTGGTTTGTTAGCATCAATCATATAATTTGAAATAATTTTTACTGCACTTTAGATTAGTGGCAGTCATATATCTATCTCCACAAAGCTACATAAAAATATAATGCCTTCCTTACTGTGTGGCTAACCAGATTATTCACCAGAGCATGGAGAGAACAATTTGCAGTTTGAAATGTCACAATTGAGTCTACAAAGCTCTCTCTTTTTCATTAAGAATTATTTCAAGGGGACTGGAGAGATGGCTCAATGTCTAAAATGATTGACTGCTAGAGTAGCAGGGTTCAATTCTCAGCACCCATAGTGGTTAACAGTGGTTGGTAACTCTAGTTCCAGGGGATCTGAGATTCTCATAGGGCCGCCAATCACTGCATATATGTAGCACACAGACACACATGAAGTCAAAACAACCATACACATAAATTAAAAAAAAAATCTCCAAAGGCAGAATTATTTTGAAAAAGTAAAATTCAATAATTATTTTAAAATACAGTTCAAACCATTAATAAATGTCACAATAACTTCTCTTAGACGTTAAGGGCTGGGAATGCTTACCTATGGTGTAAGGTCCTGAATTCAATTACCAAGAGAAAACAATTGTTTTTTAAACAGTTAAAAAGAAAAAAAAAGTATCAGGTAAAAAAACATGGCAAACACCTCTTGTTTTAAAGAGGTTTGAAGAGTTCTCTTAGGTAAGGACCCTATCTGCCTTTTCATCATATCTGCTGAGGTCTGCTCTCCCATACTTTCATCAGCCTGGTCTTGAAATCTTAACTTACACACTCAAATGTGCAACACCTCCAACTATTGCTGCTCTACTTTCCAAATTAAAAATATCTTTTCTGTCCATTATTTTCCTGAGTTTTAGTTTATGCTTTCCCTGAATTTTGAAGAAAAAAAAATTGTTGAAATTTTGATTTCAATTACATTAAATTAGAGAAGAAACATTGAAATTATTGGATTTTATATTTTTTAAAAAAATATTCCTAGGCATATTTTGTAGTACTCTACTTCCAATCAAAACAAAAGTTTGACATTTTCTTGATAACTTGATCCTGTTTTTATTTTTGGAAGGGACCTCAAGGATTTTATTTTCTTGGTCCATGGAGTGGTAAGAGGACACATTAACTAAGTATATTTGTTAATGTCTGCTTATGAATAGTTTTTGCTTCTTACTATCCTGGTTTTTTTTTACACTAAGCAGATATATTGAAAACATTATAATGACTTTCTGTTGTATTTAGATATTAAGTTTCATCTATATATTCATATTTTTATTCTTTTGTGCTGCAGAGCTTAAGATTGAATTACAGGTTTTACAGTTTAGAAGGAGGGTTCCCTAGTGTTTCTAATGTCATTTTTCCTTCCCAATGACCGTCTGTCAAAACTCACTGAAGTGGATGGTGAATGCACACTTCTTTCTTTCTGCAAGAAGTGTGTGGCTACAGATGGAGCTGCTGACAGTCTGGTGAAGAATGGAAGGGTTGTGTAGTCCGAGTCACTGGTGGGAATGACTAACAAGGTTTTCCCATGAAGCATGGTGTCGTGACCCACAGAAGAATGAGTGTACCTCCTGGTGAGTAAGGGAAATTTTTATAGACCGATGAGAACTGGAGAGAGGAGGTGCTAGTCTGTTTGGGGTTTTATTATGGATACCAATCTGAATGTTCTCAACTTGGTTATGAGAGAGAGAGAGAGAGAGAGAGAGAGAGAGAGAGAGAGAGAGAGAGACTATTGTGCCTGGGCAGTAGGGAACTGAAACAGCTATCAATCTGAAAGCAAGATTCAGCATCTTGTTACCCCATAAGTCCTGCAACATAAATACCATATTACTAAAGAAATGACAAATTGAGAAAAATAAGGAGAAGGGTGCAGAATATGCTAAAGTTTCCAAGAGAATGATTATTTTAAGCCAAAGACAACTGAGAATCAACACATGTGGAATACTTCTCTGTCCATCTCCCTATCTATCTAAAAGCAAAGTGTGCATTTCCATTGAAGGAGCCAATGGAGGAGAGAGACCCTTTTCATGGAATGTGGAAGTGTCTGTATCACAATGAGATTGTACATCAGATCTCTCTCAAAAGTTCAGCTAATTCTCCCATGCATTTCCCAGTCTGTTGCCCAAAGCAAATCATGTCTTGAAGCTCAAATTCTTTGCCTTTGTTAAAAGGACATAGAAGTCTCTGAATGTAACTGCTATCTTACAAATATTTAAATATTAATAAAAAAATCTTGTGTTTTCTGATATTAATCTATCTTTCATTAGGTGACTTCTCAAACTCAAAGAACTTAATTTAAAAAATAGAGGGAAAGTTTTCCTTCCTGGCAAAAATTGTCAGGAACAAAATTAGAGATCAGTTTCCAAGTTCATTTTCATTCAAATATACTTGAGGTAAAAGGATACATTAGAATTTTATATGTGTGTGTGTGTGTGTGTGTGTGTGTATCCATATGAAATGTTGGGATTTAATACATGCACTATAAAGTTTACTAAAGGTATATAATTCAATGTTTTTAGTAGAATATATCAACAGAATTGCACAACTCACCCCTGTATAATTGTAGACCAATTTCCTCATCACAAAAAGAGAAACTCTACATTCATTAACCTTCCCTCTTCATGTCTTCCTAGTTATCTCTGCTCTAAGCAATCACTCAACCAATTTCTTTCTCTATAGATTTGCTTATTTTGGACTTTTCTTATAAATGAAAGTACATGTTCCCTTTTGTTATCAGCTTTTGTAACTCAGCAAAAATATTAAAAACCCATTTTTGTTGTAGGATAAATCATTGCTTCATTCTTTTTTCTCATCAATTTTTTTTTCATTTAATAGCCATCCCATATTTTGTTTTATGCAATCATCAGTTGATGGGGACTTCAGATCATTTTCCCACTCTATCATGAAAAATGCTGTTAGGGCCTTCCAAGTTGATCTTTTTTGTGCATTCTTCTTAGATAGTTACCTGGGAGGTGGATTATTCTATCTTACAGTAATTCCTATCACATTTACATATTTTTGAGGAGCAGCTAGATTGATTTCAAAAAACACTTTCACTTTGCTTTCCACAGCAAGAAGGCATTTGTAACACTATGGAGATATTTTTCACTTTTGTTTCCTCTTAAGATGACAGACCAATAAATTCACAGTTGATCAGATTTTGAAATAATTCCATTTACAATTGCTGAGATCTAGAAAATAAGCAGTCTCTCCAAGTCAGTATCAAAAAATAAAATAGGGAATATGGGCCTAGAGTTGTGTAGTCCATCCTCACTGAGAGGGTCCAAGGAGAAGATACTCTTGCAAACAGGATGTATAAAAAAATAAGAAAGAAGAGTAAGTCATGCTCTGAAATAAAAATCCAAGCTATTCTATGATGGGTATGCCAAAAATGCAAAAACTTTCAGTCTGGTCAACAGAGCCCAGAGCTGTAGTGAAACCCCCAAGCTACTGTGGATTCTGAAAAAGTCCTATTTTTTCTTTTTTCATCTTTCATTTAATTCCTATTTATTGAAGAACCCCAAGCAATTTCTACTAGAGTTCAAATATAGAAAGGATTTGACCAGCTTTCAGTAAGGCAAAGGTCTTTTCTCTTTCTCTACTTTCCAACCCCTCACTTGTACATCTGAACAAGAAAAGACATTTACAGAACCATAGAATTTGGAGAGAGAGGCGTTTAATAGCTTATAGCCCAAACCCACATTTTAGTATGAAGAGATTGACAGCTTGAGAAGTTGAAGAGTTTTTCAAATGGTAAGTCTGAGTGGCTGTCATCAAGGCGATGTTAGAGACTGGAGAAAGGATACAGTGGCATCCCTATTCTGCTACCTGGGAAGCGGGTCCAGAAAGGCATTGTTTTCTGGGTGTATAAGGGCATGATTTTAGAGAAGTAATGAGAGCTATTTGTTTATGAAAACATGTATTTGTTGTCTTCACTTAGAGACAGATATATAAAAGATCATACTTCTTCTGGTCACAGGTTTGCTATGTTAGCATGCAGATTCTGCTGCTCTCTAGCCAAATAAGTCAACAAACAAGGCACCAGGACCTCAGTCTCCTCATTTGTATGATGGGTTTGTAAAAGCACTGACCTCAGAGGTTATTCTGAACATTAAATGAATCTGTAACTATGGAATATTTGGTACACTGTTTGGTACAAAGTTAAGTATTTAGCAATGTTTAGCTATTTTAATTACAGATTCATTCTTTCATTAATAATTCATCAGCCACAGGTACCTTTTAAAGTGTTTTGCATTTATCATGCAATAAAGTAAGAGCTAATTCATATCCTTAAGTAGATAAAGAAAAAGTAAGCAATAAACATAATTACATCAACTATATTATGGGTTCTAGAGGCTAAGCTTTTCTACAGAAAAGCTTAGAATAGGGTGCAGTGAGTTCAAGTGGGAGAGATAGGCTTCAACTTTTCACAGCTTGCTAAGAGAAGATGTAATTTAGTTGTGCCGACAGCATCTGAAGCACTGGAGTGACGACTCCAATGTTAAAATCAGAAAAGGTCCAGGCTGGGGTCATCTTTGGGGATTCCTGGCAACTTCCCTAGCACCAGGTTTCTCTCTGTCCCCATGATATCTCCCTCTATCATGGTATCTCTTTCATTGCTTTCCCACTCCCTCCCTGTTCCTGCTCCACCATCCTGTTCCCTTATGTTCTCATCCCCTATCTCCAACCTCCCACTGCCCGCCCCTCATCCCCAGTTTGCTCATGGAGGTCTCATCTAATCCCCTTCCCAGGGCGTTCCATGGTCCCTCTTTGGATCTTTCCTTTTTTTTAGCTTCTCTGGAGTGAAGGGCTTGCTTGGACTTGCCTCTATGGGATGTGCCTTCCCATGGGAGGCCTTGCCTTCTTGTGGGTGGGTTGGGAGGGGGAGGCTGGGGGTTGGGAGTAGGCAAGAGGGCAATCTTTGATTGGTGTGTAAAATGAATGAAAAAATTTTCTTAATAAAATTTTTTTTTAAAAATCAGAAAAGGTAAAAAGGAGGTGAGCAGGATGGCTCAGCAGGTAAATGGCCTTGCCTGAGGACCTATTATCTTTATGGGAACCCAGATAAAGGTGGAAAGAAAACTTCATAAAGCTGTCCTCTGACCTCCGCCTGTTTACAGACCATAATATATATTTTTAAAAGATTCAAAGAAAATTAAAGACTCAACTTTCATCTAATTCTATTTCATTTCATTAATCAGCTTGTATGTTGGAAATCAAACCCAGAGCCTTGGAGGCTAACTGTGTTAATCTCCTTTCTGTAGCTATAACAAATTACTGAGGTGAATACTTTTATAAAGAAGAAATGTTTATTTTAGCACAGAGATATCAGCCCATGCTATCTGGCCCCTTGTTTTTGAGCCTGTTACAAGGCATCAGATTATGGTAGGTAGGGAGGTTATGGACGGTGTCCACCTCTGCACAGCCTTGAAGTGAAATAGAGATAAGGGGCTGGGCACCCAGTGTTCTTATCTTCTCTGGGGAGCTCACAACCACTTAATTTTCTTCTACTACACAGCACCTCATTAAGGTTCCACCACCTCCCAGGATTCCCTCAGCTTGTTGAGTGAGATTTAAGTAGACAGGCTTTTGATGACATGTCACACTCAAACCTTAGTACCAGGTAAGCATTCTAGCACTTACCAGTAAGTCCAGACTTCACTCTGATTTTAATGATAAAGGTTAAACTTTATGATAGCAAATATGTTGGTATGAGATGCTTTTTCATGTGCCACTTCAAAATACACATTATAAAAATAATACTGTCACCACTGACCCACAGACAAAAACAGCATACATAAAATATGGAAAGACACAATTTGAAAAATGAGCATAATGGTCCTCTTAAAGTAAAACCATTCTTTACAATCACAAAGTCCTCACTGGTTTCTCCATTTATACTACCTCTCAACTCAGTTTTTCATACAGTGTTAAAAAGAAGTTTCATAATTTATTGCCCTCTACATAAATTTTATGTTGCTATTTACTTAAAATTTTTTAATTTCAATTTATTATTTTCCCCCAGAGATATATTTTCTCCTTTAAGGAAAATGAAATATGGATTATTTTTGTTCTTAGGGTCCTTGATTTTATTATTTTGCTTTGAGAAGTTTTAGCATTAGTGTAAGTCATATTTCTCTGCTCTTCTTCAATAAAGACTTTACGTGAGAATAAAAGAACCTAAAAAAACTAGATTTAAGAATGGCATATGTAATTTTTCTTCAGATTATGTTTTCAAACAACTCTGAAAGCAGCTTAACTTTCTCATTAAAAAGTTTGATTCCTGTTGAAAATAATCTTCACTCCATATTAAAAACCTACCAAAGGTCAATGAGTTCTTTGTGCTTCTGGAAAACTGTTCTTGCCCAGCGTTATAACTTGTTTTCTTTTCTTCACATTCTACTCTAAGTATAGCAGAGGGCATCATTAAAAACAACTTGCAGGTAACTAGGTTAGCACCCATCAAAAGCAACTAGTAAAAGAGATCTTAAAGATGCCAATTTGACACCTTCTGATTCTGATTTCTTTTCTCCCCTTCAACTAATTTTAAAGATGTGTTTAATATTTTTATTTATTTGTAAGAGAGTGTGCCTGCATGAGTTATGTGTGCCACATGTGTGCTGATGCCTGCAGAGTCCAGAAGGCTTCAGAAATCTTGGAACTAGAGTTACAGATAAATCTGAGATTCCTGATATGGGTGCTTGGAACCAAACCCATATCCTTTGCAATAGTCCTTAAGTGCTCTTGAAGGCTGAGGCATCTATCCAGCCTCTCTCTGCAGCTTATTAATCAAACATATAATTGTGAATTTAGCATTATGTGAGGAAGTAGAGAAACAACTACATGCTTGATTTGCCCACAGCCTATGCCACTGATGCAGCACAAAGGTCACTAATAGACTTCTCCCTGGTGGACAGTTCAGTATTTCTGGACACACAGAGAGCAGGTGGTATTATCTAAAGCAAAGGGATGGAGACATTTGAATGGCTCCAAGTTTTACTATGCAGCCAGTTCAAAAGGATTCAATATGAGCAAGATGAGTCAACTGTTGACCGACAGTCTATGTCAAGCTACAGTAATTCCAGGGAAACATGAAGGGCACTCCATTACAGAGCAACAGAGATCTCTACCTCAGGAGACAGGAGGGAAGAACAGAGGTCTGGGTCAAGGGCAGTGATAGTATAGAGGAAGTTTGTGGTGATGTATGTAGACAGAAAGCAGGGAGAAAATGAAAATCATAGCAGTAGGCAGGAAAAAAGCAAGAGAGCCCAGGTGGGCCAGCCACAAGTAGATGATCGCCAAATCGTAAACCATTCATAAATTCTTTGAAAAACCAGCCACCAATGAATACCTGACATCCAGCTTCAAGAACGATCAACTGAAGGCCTTTAATGATTTATCTCCTGTGGGGATTTGAGTAAGAATGGCCCGCATAAGCTCATCTATTTGAGTGGTTAGTCTTTAGGGAGTGACCCTACTTGAGAATAATTAGAAGGTGGAAACTTGTTGGTAAGGTGTGTCTGTGGGGATGGGCTTTGAGGTTCCAAAAGTCCAAGCCAGTCTCACTGTCCCTCTCTTCTCTTGGTGACCACAGATCCAGATCCAGACATAGAACTCTCATCTCCTCCAGCACCATGTCTGTCTGTGTCCTGCCACTCTCCCCACCGTGATGATAATGGACTTAACCCCTGAAACTGTAAGCCACCCTAATAAAATGTTTTCCTTTATTAGAGTTGCCACGGCCATGGTGTCTCTTCAGAGTAATCCGGAGACATCTCTGTTCTAGATGACACCTTCCTTACGACAGAATATTTTGAAACAAGTTCCAGACACCATATGATTTTACCTGTGTTATTTGTATCTTTATCAATGCTACATAGGGGTTATTTTAGTTTCCTACAGTATCATGCTGATACCTACATTTTTGAAAGACACATTAAGAATGAATTTAACATAGAATCGTCAGCAAAATAAAATCTATGAATTAGCAAGACAAGAAAACCTTCTAGCATGAACAATACACCATTGGTCCAATGTTTAAACCATGGAAAGGAGTACTTTATTTTTTTTTTGATGAATTTTGGTCCTCATAGATATAGAGGGGAATATGTGTTCTAAAACTAGAGAATATTTGTGTTCTTCTTTCTTTTTATCCTAAATCATATTTTTATTTTTATGTCAGAAAATACTTGCATATGGGATAGAAAGCTTATTGTTTAACCAAATTGGTCTGTGATGTTGCAACAGAGCAAATAAAATTTGGTATAAGAGTAAAGTTTAAGGCCAATTATCCTCTTTAAAATATAACTCAGATCACAGATTTACTATGAGAAAGAAATTAATAGAAAAAATGAAGATGATCAGTGTCTAGTATAAATAAAGAGTCAACAATTCTGTGTCTTTACTCTTACTAACCTTTTAACATACTCTTTCTTATAGGTTTATAATAATAAACCAAATAAAGGAATATTAAACAATGAAAATGTTTAAAATTATTTTTAATATTTAATTTTTATAGGGACAAAATAGAGTAGAAATATTTGTGTACTGGACTCATTAGATTCTGCTAATGCTCTAATTCATACAGGCAAAATTGGCTGCTGATTCAAATATTGTTATTTTCTTTTCTAGTTAATAATGGGATATTTCATTTTAAAGATAGCAGTTATTTTGCTTATGGCTGTGATAACTAAGTGTATTTTATAGTCTGGATTTTTGTTCAAGAATGAGTCATTCTTGAACTGTAAGTTGTCTGTGTAAATTACCTAATGTGATTTTTATACTAATTTGATTCTGAAGCTTATGATATTGGACAAACTTGTATTTCAGCAAATAATGGTTAAAAACAAAGAAAGGGATCATGAATGAGGCCTCATTATTTTTCCATTATTATTATTATTCATTTGGATATTTTATGCACACTACTATCTAGTTGACAGAAGGAAAGGAAGTCATTATGGAAATTCTAATTCTTGAATCTCACAATCAAGAGTGTTTCAAATTATGGATTTCAGCTGATAAATGCATTTTCTAGAATAACAGACGCCAGTAAATACATGTATAAGTCATAGTAAGCATTCTATAAATGTTCATCATTATTTTTGTGTACAAAATGATGAACATCACAATAACAAACGAAGAGAACATCCCAGGTAGGTGAGTGAGGGAAGTCTGGTAGAAGACCCATGCACGCTATGACTCGCTTTCCAGGTTAAAGTCTGTTTGTAATACACTTCCAGTTTTCTTGCATTATTTATAAATTCAATTCATTACAATGTGGAATATTTTGAAATCCATTTTATGTTTTTGTCTGTATATGTTATTGCATCTATACCATGTTGAACATGTGGAGGTCAGAGGATGATTTCTGGGAGGCAATTCTCTCCAATCACCATGTGGGTCTTGGGGGATCAAATTCAGGTCGTCAAGCTTGACAGCAAACACTTTCACTTGCTGAGCCAGCCATCTTATTTACC
>CABHPQ010112379.1:0-16709 GCA_902168405.1 Peromyscus aztecus
TGTGTTTAGTATAACAATATTAATAATTGCTAGGTCCTCTTGGTGAATTTTTCCTCTAATAAGTATGCAATATGCTTCCCTATCTCATCTGATTAGTTTTGGTTTGAAGTCTATTTTAAAATGGCTACACCAGCTTGCTTCTTAGGTCCATTTGTTTGGAATATCTTTTTTGATCCTTTTACCATGAGTTAATGTATATCCTTGATGTTAAGGTATATTTCATGAATGTAGCAGAAGGATAGATGTTTTCATATTCATTCTGTTAGTTTCTCTCTTTTTTATTGGAGAATTGAGATCATTGATGCTGAGAAATATAAAAAAGCTGTGTTTGTTGATTCCTGTTAGTTTGTTCTTATTGTGGGATCCCTCCCCATCTTTTGATTTATGACTCTGGTATTTAATCCTTGTATTTTATTAGTTGTGATTAACCTTTTCAGGTTGAAGTTTTTCTTCTAGTTCCTTCTGTAGGGGTTGGATTTCTAGATAGATACTGTTTAAATTTGTTTTTTTTTTTTTTTTTTTTTTACCATGAAATATCTTTCTTCCTCCATTTATTGTGATTGACAGTTTTGCAGAACATACTAGTCTGCACTGGCATCTGGGGTCTCTTAGTGTTTATTGAACATTTGTCCAGGCTCTTCTGGATTTTAGAGTTTCCATTGAGATATTAGGTGATATTCTAATAGATCTGCCCTTATATGTTACTTAATCTTTTTTCCTTGTAGTTTTGAAAGTCTTCTTTTGTTCTTTATGTTTAATGTCTTGATTATTATGTGCTAAGGGGACTTCCATTTCTGGTACAGTATAATCAGTGTTCTGGATGCTTCTAGTACCTTGATTGATACCTCCTTACTTAAATTAGGAAACTTTTCTTCTATAATTATGTTGAAAATAGTTTCTGTGCCTTTGACCTGGGTTTATTCCCCTTCTTATATTTCTATTATTCACAGATTTGGTGTTTTTATAGTGTTTCATTTTTCTGAGACGTTTTGTGCCTGGAGTTTTTTTTAGATTTAACATTTTCTTTGACTGAGGTATTCATTTCTTCTACTGTGTCTTCAATGCCTGAGATTCTTTCATCTCTTACATTCTATTGGTAAGGCTTGCCTCTGAGGTTCCTGTTCAAGTTCCTAAATTTCCCTCAGTTTGGCATTTCTTTGTTGATTCTCTTTCCACTTTCATGTCTTGAATTGTTTTATGAATTTCCTTCCATTGTTTGTGTATTCATAGATTTTTAAAAAAATGTTTTGATAATTTAGAATTCTTTTTTTATAAATATTTTTATTTTATAATTAATTTAATTTTACATATCAGCCATGGATTTCTTTAAGAGTTCATTACTTTCTTTTTTTAAGAACTTCTGTCATATTCAAAAAGACTGTTTTAAAGACCTTATCTTGTGTTTCAGCTACGTTGCATTTCTCAGGGCCTACTGTGGTAGGGTTGCTGAGAGCCCACACTTTTTATATTCTCCTTATCAGAGCATCTATATCCTGCTATTCTCTTCTCTGTTATTCCCCTACCAATGTCCCCAGTTGAGCAATTGTTCCCTTTTACTTCCCTGGTTTCTTCAGTTACTCTAAGATAGGTATTCATACCTGGTGATTTGGAGCTAGGAGCCTCAGATGAGAGAACATGGGACATTCGTTGTTCTGGTTCTGGGTTACCTTATTCAATGTGATCACTTCTAGTTCTATCCATTTATCAACCAAGTTCATGATTTCATTTTTCCCATATAGCTGGATAGTATTCCACAGTGTATATGCACCATATTTTTATTATCTATTTGTTGGTTGAATGACAATTTAGGTTGTTTCTACTTCCTAGCTATTGTGAATAGAACACCAATGAACATGGCTGAGCAAGTATCTGTGTAGTAGGATATTGATATCTTTGGGCATATGCCAAGAAGTGGTATACCTGGGTCATATGGTAGATTTAATTTTAGCTTTTTGAAAATTCTCCATACTGATTTTAATAATTGCTGTACTGGTTTGCAATCCCATCAATAGTGAATGAAAGTTATCTTTCCCCCATACACCCTCAAGCATTTTTTATTGGTTGTTTGGTTGATCTTTGGCATTCTGCCTGGGTAAGATGAATCTCAAAGTTTTGATTTCATTTCTCTAATCAATAAGAACAGTTAATATTTTTGAGATATTCTTAACTAATTTTTTCTTCTTTTAAGAATTCTGTGTTCAGTTCCAAGATCCAGTTTTTGATGATTCAGTTTGTTGTTGTTATGCATTGATTATTGTTTTCTGAGTTCTATATGTGTTGGGGATATTAATCCTCTGTCAAGTGTTTAGTCGGCAAAGACTCTAATTCTGTGTATTTTATCTTCACCCAGTTCATTGTCTTTAGCTGTGCAGAAACTTTAAATTTTTGTGAAATCCCACTTTTCATTTGTTGGCCTTAATTCTTGGGCAAATGGAGTCCTAGTCAGATAGTCTTTCTTACACCTATATTATGTACGGTTTTTGCCTATGTTTTCTACTAGCATAAAAACTAAATTTAAAAAAAAATCAAGGAACAAATAAAAAAGACAACTTAGAATTTAATACTCATCTCAAGCTTCTTTAGAAAATAAAAGTAAACACTTATTTTTAGCCAAATGAAAATAGCAGATGAAAAGACATATACAAAGATATAGTTCTTAAATTATCAACACAAATTTGATTTAAAATAAAAGTTTATATGAAAATAGTAAGAGCAATTTCCTGTTTAACTTAAAATATATAATATATGCAAACAAAAAATAAGTAGATATTAGGCATACAATGTTGGAAAGTCACTAAATTGTTTAAGAGACCAATAACACTGACCAACACAGTGTTGGGGAAGTATAACAAAGAAATAAAGAGGTGACATGGGGAATCACCTAAGCTCTGAGTTCCAGGTGACTTGATGCTCAGCTATAGCCTTGTAAAAACTGTATGTCTCTTTAATGTGATCATTGGTGGAGAGGGTAAAGCAATTTCTAAAGGGAGGAGGAGAGCAGAGCACATGTGATATAAAGGGGAAATGGACTAATGGAGAGAGTGGTATAAGTGGTGAGAGAGAAAGAGAAAGAGAGTAGAGCAAATGACAAGATAGGGGAGGGATAATTAACACTAAAGACACTTGGAAAAGCCATATGGAAACCCATGGTTTTATAAGCTTCATATACACATACAGAAATACAAGCGTGCATATATACATGCTTAACTGGAACTGCCGTATACAGGGGATAGAGCTCTTCCTAGAAGCTATGGGTTGACAAGTAAAAAGCCCAATGTCAGGTATGGGATGATACTTTCCACTAAATTGTTGGTCACTTGTGTCCCAGAGAATACCCAAACAATACAAGCTCTTGCCATTGCTCTTGGTTATCCATTGGAACTTTATGGCAAGACCCTATTGCTGAAGACACCACATACTTTTGTAACAGGACATGCAGAAATCAAGATTGTACTGACCAGGAAGCTTTTCTGTTGGTAGTTTTCATAGTACGGGAAGATGTTGGAAGGTTGTTGTGGGGGGTGGGGGGAGATGTTATCAATAATCTTAGTAAAGGGTGAGCTCTGTGAACTAATATACTGAACAGTGTGGTGTGATACTCCCATCTGTGCAGTAGTGGCATGAATGTTACTAGGTAACCAACCACTTTCTGATTGGAGTTAAGGCTGGATCCACAAGAGGAAAGTTATACTTGATACTGTAAAGCTGCCCAAGGACAGATGTTTGGGAAGCTCACAGGCCCCAGGGTGAACTTATATATGTTATTCTCTTAGGTTGACATAATATAAAGCTACCTTCCAAGTTTATGTCTACATCCATGGATTAGTGTAGTTATCAGACCTCATCAGAAAAGTCCCCTCACATAGTAGATGGTGATTAATGTGAAAACCCGTAACTGATCAAAGTGCAAACAGTAAGTGTCAGTGCAGTGCTCAACCACAAATGAGATATCTATATCACCCTCCCCATCCTCCCCACACAAGATTCAGGGACCATTGCAGAAGAGGGAATGGAGAGATTGTGAGAGCCAGAGGCCAGGGAATGCTGGAGTGAATCACCATCTTCTGGACTTGACAGGCTAGCTACTCTCATGAACTCATAACAAATGATGTTGCCTGTAGAAGACATAGACAATATCGAGCAATTCAACATTCTAGCATAGAGGGGAAAGAGGCTTGTGAGTCTCTACCCTAACTGAGGTGTTATTGACATTTGATGCCTTTAACAGTGTGGTTCCAGTGGACTGCACAGGCCCCTTACCTACGATTGCATGGACAGCTCCAATTAGACTTGATGGGTTATTTAAAAAATAATAATAACTGGAATTGGGAATGGGGGCTAGAAAGTGCATCTGGGGAGAGTTGTGGGAAGGAGTTGGTATAATTTTGACCAAAATACATTGTAAGCAATTCTCAAAGAATAGAAGTTTAAAAATTATGCCACATAGGGATTCTCTTACTTGAAATATTAAAAACATCTTTTTCATTTACCACTATGTCCTGAAGTATTGTCGTTAATGGTAACTCAAGTTGTTATATATGAATATAAAAGTAAGATGAAGGTTATAGACATACTTTGAAAAATGCTTGAGGGGAACAGAACCAAATCATGGATAATATTGTTATTTGGCTACTAGTATATATCATCTTTGTGCTCTTCTGAAAGTTAAATGTTTGCTAAGGCTCCCCTTTCTCTCCAAATATAAAGGGAAATGAGGTGGGAATGAGCCCCTGGGAATGATTTGAAGTTGCTGTTGCATGAGTAGCTGAGTATTTTATGGCCTGCACTAGGGTCCAAGATAAAATGTTAGAATAGTTTATATTAGTTTGCATGGGTACCTAAACACCCATTGGGGTCTCCCAGAAACAGCTTTTAAAGTTGGATGCTCATAGATGGAATTAAATTTGTTTCAGGATATAAAATTTCATTGGAAAAATAGTTTTGTTAATGGAAATCACAGATGAGTAGGGAAATTTTTGTGTTTCACGAAAATGTTAAAGGAAAAGAGGTGAGAAATGCTTTAAGATAAAAGGAGATGTGGGTCCTTTTTAGCAATGCATAATCATTTGCTTAAATTTAATTATATACCAGTTGTAAAGAGCAAGTCTGATTCTCTCATCTTACCCCAAATTCTACACCAGCATTTTGGCATGTCTAATGAGGACTCAGAAGCCTTTCAAATAAATGAAAATGCATTGGTCAAGGTGTTATTTGAATAAAATAAATATTCACATCTATTTATATCCCAGAGAAGATAATGTTTTCAAAAGCATCACTAATAAGAAACAAATCTCAAGCATAAAGGAAGGTTAAATTAGCAGAGCTCCAAGCCATCATTGTCTACCATTCTGAATATGACAATCAATTAGAAATCCCACTAAAAGTAACTGTGTAAGAAATGTCAGCCTTGAACTCCAATTGCACACTTCCATAACATACCAATGTTAAGTAGGTGTGACATGTAGATACTAAAGTTCAAGAAAATGAATTGTCTCTTCTTCATTTCATTCATTCCCAGCCCAAGCCTCTTCAAGTTGGATGAATCTGTAGATGTGATGAGTGTCACTCATGCAGCAATGTTTCCCAGCATGTTCGAGAATTGGTCTTCAGGGTTCAACTCAAATGCTTTCAGCAACATGCTTCTCATTTGCTTGACAACATATATTGCTCCTTGGTTAGAAAGCTTAATTATTTGAAATGCCTCCCTAAAATGGAGGCAAAATCACCCCCCGCCCCCCGAGTATCCACCAATTGATCCTTTCCTGTTTTCTAGCTCAATTCAGAATCTATTGCCATTCTGTTTACCCCGTCCACTTCAAATAACATCCTTGTGTTGGGGCAAGCTGACCCCTTCTGTGTAGAAGAGAGATGGTTGGTGCTTCAATCTGAAGATGAGTCCAATTCTTCAGGTTCAGTTACTACTTCTGAATGAATGATAAATCCCTTACTCCTTTGAGCCTTAGGCTCCAAATCATTGCAAGAGAGATAAGGGTAACTGAGTTCAACATTTCTTTGGATTGTGTGTGGATTATGTTGAAAACATATTTGCGAATTCATTCCTTCTACTCTAACATGCACAGCAAATACAGACTAATCCATTTTGAGCATTTTCCCTAGAAATCGGACATCCATTGTTCTCATATTTACAGGATTTTCTTCCGTGATTAGCAACACTAAGGAAAAGCTAAAGTTGAGTTCTTTCCAATTGCCACTACTCTGCTTAATGCAGTTGACTGGCTGAGTTTTACAAGTTCAGTGATAAACGAAAGGATTTTCTCACTTTAGTTATACTGTTTACTCATCTAAACCTAGACGTTTCATATCACAGAACACATTACACTTTTTCTTGTTGATAATTCATATTATACTAAAAGTTATTTTAAAATAGATAAAGTTCATGCCAACAAGATGAAATTCATACTAAAAGAGAAATGACAGGAGTCAGGGGACATCTGATTATTTTCTTTAGTTTTCTTGAACTGACTTATTCAATATAGGCCACATAAAAATATTAAATTTAGGAATATCTGCTTCAGATGTAGACTAAGGTACAGTTTAGAAGTCAAATGACAATAATTTCTTTATAGTAAATGGCTCAGGACAGTAACTTAATCAGCAGTATTTATGAGCCATTTAAAATACATGTAGCTTTGTTCATCATTTCTAGGGAAACATGATTATTAAATCTGATAACATTTGCATATGTAAACTATTATAATTAGATGAAAGCTTTCTCCTTCTAATTCTAAAGGGCATTTGCCAGATGTATTAAGGAAGATTAAATTGTCATGTGCAGGTTACTGTATAAGATGTATGCAAATTAAGATGCTCAGGGTTTTATTTTGAATGTATCAAGGAGCAGAATGCTGATGCCAAGTGTGGATCACACTAATTGGACACAGTAATTGAAAAAAATTGTTAATAACATAAAGAAGTGAGTACTGAAAAGCTAAGTGAGAAAATTAACATTAAGTCCAAGAAGTTTGAAGAATTAAAGTCTTGGAAATGCATATGAGAAATGTTGGGCTCAGTATGTGCACATGACCAACATGTAATCCCAGTACTGAAAGGGTAAAATTGAATGATCCTAAGTTCAAGGCCAGTCTGGACTACTTCATAAGACACTGCCCTAAAGACAAAAAAAGAAACAGCAGAAAAATTGGTTCAAATAAACCACTGGAATTCAGGGGTACATGCAGTACTTGGTGGTACACATTACAAATGCTATAGAATTATAGGATAAACATCAGGCAGAGAAGGAGAAATAAGGCAGATTTTCAACACTAGAATTCAACATGACTAGTCTAAAAGAAAAAGAAAACTGAAAGAATCAGTCACATCCCACACTAAGAGGGTTTCTCCTGCCAAAAAGCAAAACAAATACTTCTAGGAACAGGACTAGAAATTGAACTAAATAAGAAATAATTGTTGAACCCTATAGTGAAATAAGGCATCTGCTGGAGGAGCAGGAATTATAAAGCCTGTGTGTATCAGTTCCAATTAGACTCAACTGCATGTGACAAAAGAACCCAAGAAAAATAGTGTAAATATAATAAAAGTTGAACCTTCAGATTTTAAAATCTGTAAGATAGAAAATTATAAATAATAAGGGCGATCTGCAGTTACCAGTTTTTTCCATTTTACCTGCCTTAGAAGAGCATTGTCTCAAATGGCTACTAGAGTGTCAGCCACCACAGAAGCATCTCTACAAACAAGTCAGAGGAGAGTAGTTCTTCTCTACTCAAAGGCTCTTTCCCCAAACTACATATGTCTGACTCCATTTCATTAGCTGCCATTACTTGGTAACACATTTTCAAGACAAACTAAGGAATGTCTTCAAATAAACTCAGAGTCAGTATTAGAAAGCAGTGGATTTCTCTTATATATTATTACATAGGAATGTCAAAACATAACAGTGACATTTCTTGAGGGCTAATTATATAGCAAAATCCTGCATAAAGTCTCCTACAAGTTTACCATTTCACAATGATCCTTAATTAATATTCCTCCCACTTTATAAATCAGTAACTCAAGGCAAAGAACTTTAAATGCACTTCAAAGTCATCGACTTGGAAAACAGAAGTAACTAAAAGTTGAGTTTTCCTGTTTCAGAGACTCCAAGTTGATATCTACACAACTGTATCTTTGATCAAGTGGAAGTGAAAGACATTCTCAAAAGGCCACCTTTAATAATTAAGGCAATATTTTTCCTTAGAAAAGCAGTTTATAAATATGCTCCCACTCACCTGAGGGATAATTTAACATTATAAGCATTTCAGAATCTGTAAGCAAACAGATATAAATGAAAGCAAGTAATAAAGGACAGATGCAAATTCAACTCTGGAGAGAAGTAATTAATGAGGGGGAAGGAATACAGAAAAACTAGCAAAGAATGGAGGGGGAAATAGAAAAACACTAAAAGAAAAGAAATGTCATTACAATATTAGAAGAGATTCTAAGTATCAACAAGATGAGAGAATGTGGAGGAAGAAAAGGAAGCTAAGCGAAAAGAAAACAAACTTCTGCACCACTGTGCATGCGAGCGACAGCTACCTTCTGCTCATTCTCTCTAACTGCTCCAATGGCTGGAAATAATATTCCATCGTAGGCAATGAGTGAGTTTGCATAGATAGAAGAGAGTTTCAAAGTGAAATCAGATATTATGACTCATCTCAAAAGAGAAATTCCAAACACTTTGTTTCTTAAGGAAATGAACACTTCAACTCCTGAGACTTATGACCAATCTGTCTACCGAGAGAGACTTGTTGGTTGAATACTCAGTGGAGGGGCAAGAAAGTCAGAAATAGAGTAATTCTATGTTTACCTCATGTAAAATCTGTAATAATCACTGTAGTCTACAAGGTTACAGGTTCAATTTTTGTTTGATGATTGGATTTGCATTGACACACATAAAGCGGTAATGCATTTGCTTTGACGGTAATGGCTGAGTGCAGAATAAAACTCTTAGATAAATTCCATACTTCTGATGCCTAGACTCTAGGCACAGTAGTTGCAACACTTTAGCCCATGAAAATGATAATAGTTAACCATAATACACAGAAGTATCAGGAATTAGGGTTATATAACTCCTTGATAATGCTTTGTTATATGTCATTTCAGAGAACATAGAAATAATTAGAGGAGATAATGGGAATAGCCAAGCTGTCATATGGTCATCCCTACCTCAACATGAGGGAGATTTCTAAAAATATCTCTGGTTTTAAGACATATCATTGTGGACCTACCACGAAAAATTCTCACGCTACTTTATTTTTCTTCAGCATCTGAATGAAACAATATAAATACAACTTGTATTCAGAATCTAAGCCAAACTTTCCTAAAGTAGAGGAATAAAGAGCTTCTGTACCCAATATTAAATGTTGCATCTTCAATAGTAGATTAAGATTCGATAATAATAAACTTGAGAATGCACCCAACAGTAAAATGGATTTGATTCTGATGGCAAAATGCTTGCAATATTGCAAAGCTTTGCTATTTAAAGTCTCATAGCCTGGCCCATATGTGTTAGTATGTAGAGAGAAGGGATGGGAACATATGGAAGGCTTCCAGGTGCAATAGGAGATTAGAAATCTCTCTATGTGACCCAGTAAAATAAAATAGAATAATATGTAGCAATAAAATGAAATAATATGTAGCAATCTACATTGTTGCAAGCTGTAAACAAACTTATCAACCCAAGCAAATGAGTCATTGAAGAAATGAAGAAATTTTAAAAGTCATGTAACAAGAAACAAAGCAAAAAAAGAAGAAACAAGTATTAAAGAAATTAACACAAGAAACCATAGAACATACACAAATTAATGGAGTTAGAACAACACATTACTGAGTTATGAATGAGTCACTGAAGAAATGAATGAATTTAAATTTTTTTCTAGAGCTTAATTTTTCTCCATTTCTTCAATGATGCATTCAATGATAAAAAAGTTTTTGCTAAAATCATGAATAAAGATACAAGAGTGTGCAACATCTCCATGTGATTCAATGTAGTGCTTGAAGTCTTAGGTAGAGCAATAACATATAATAGGGAAATAAAATGAACATGAATATGAAAGGAAAATGTTAAAGCATTCTTACTTGGGGCTGGTGAGGTGCCTCAAAATGTAAATGGACTTCCCACCAATACTGATGATCTGAGTTTGATCCCCAGAATCCACACAGAGTTGAAGAAGAGAATGAACTTCCAAATGTCCTCTAACCTCCAGACACATACCATGGTATGCATGTGCATGAGCGTGCGCACACACACACACACACACACACACACACACATACACACAAATAAATAGCTAAATGAGTAATTTTCCTCTATAACATGCATTATCATTTTCTTAACTGCTGTGCCAAAATAAGTGACTGAAGAAACTTAAAAAAGGTGTGTTTTGCCTCTCAGTATCAGAGTCTAGTCCATTCGGTTTTGACAAGCATGACAAGAGGAACTTGTAGAAGCAGATCACACTGTATCTACAATCAGAAAATAGAGAGGGGACTACTAGTGCTCATCTCTCTCTTTATTTGGTCTTGTAATAAAGTGGGCCTTTCCTCCTCTATAACTTAATCCAGAAAATTCCTCACATGCATGTCCAGATATTTGCCTTCTTGGCAATCTTCCAAATTGATAATAAATATAAGTCATTACATACAAGTAACATGCTGAAAAATTAATGCCTGAACCTAAGCATCAGAGATTATTGTAATGAATATTGTAAGAGGTATAGGATGAGGGCCTTTGCAGTGAGATTGTGTCTCCTAGAAATGTCTGAAGCTATACCCATGAAATCTCACCAATGTGGCTGCCTAAACATAAAGTGAACAAGGATAACACCAATATACATGTTAACACGGAAGGGGAAACGCTCACAGGCCTTGATCCTACACAAAGAACAAAGAAAAACTAAAGAAAGCTGAGAATGGGATAAATAGTCTTCCCCAGGGCAAAGCCACCAACTGGTCATCCAATACAAAATTATCAGTCCTAAAAATATACGCAGAAGGAATATTATACAGACTGAGCAGGTTAGGCAGGTTGTACACACACACACACACACACACACACACACACACACACACACACATATGGAAAGAGAGAGAAAACACACTGTGTTCCATCTCACTCCAGTAGAATGGAAGACATCAAGACAACAAATAACAGCAAATGTTAGTGAGGATGTGGAAAGAAGATAACTTTATTAATACTCTATGGGTGAGAATTACAGCAGCCCAGCTGCTAGGGAAATCAGGATGGAGATTCCTCCCAAGACTAAATATAGCCCTAACGTATGGCCAAGCTCAACAATTTCCTAGTACTTCCTCCAGAGATACCAAAACAACATATTGCAGAGATAATTGTACACCAATGTTCATAGCAGGATTCTTTAACAAGGCCAAGTTATAGAAACATCCCAAATATCCAAGAATAGAGGAAGAGACAAAGAAAGCATGATTTATATACGCAGTGTCGTATCTTTTAACCATAAAGAAGAATGAATTCATTGCCATTTATCGGGAATGTATTCAGCTGGAGATAATCTTATTAAGCAAATTAAGTCAATCTTAAACTAATATTACATTTTCTCTTATTTGTCATTATAGCTATATAAAATCATGTACATACCCATGACAGGAAAGTAGAAGCAAAACTAGAGTACAAAGGGAGATGACGTGGTAAGGAGAAAATTGTGGTATGGAGGGAGATGCTCAGGTACATTATATACTTGCATGAAAATGGTCTTAGGTAGGCCTGTATAGGTTTTTTTTTTTAAAGAAGGAATGTAATCATAAGGTTGAGGACTTAGATGGTTAGGAAAAATTTGTAAGGAAGTAGAAATCATTGTCACGTAAAACATAAAGGGAGGGAAGCTTTAGTTTTCCTTCTATGTCCCAAACCTAGTAAAAAGGAGGAGCTACTTTACTATTTAGTATTCACTCCTTTCCTGCAAGCTAAAATCCCTGTTCCATTTTATAGGCCATTTCTGCAAAATGAGTTTCTTCAATATATTTCATATTTACATATGCACATGTATGTATATATAAATTATTTTTAAATTAAATTTAATTGGAAAAATCCAAATTTTTCTTATTTTATTACAATTTCTTTTACTGAAATAACAGAATATAACACAAACAAGTTGCAGAAATGGGCTGCTCCAGATTTAAGAACAATGTCTTATTTGAAATTAATTTTTCCTGTGTTTCAACCAGCAAATAATGAAAACGGTGTCCTCTAAGCCCAGCAGGCACTGCTGTCCCATCCTATGCCAGGTGAGCACACACTGTCAGCTTAGTCCCAACAACCGTCTTTAGAGCAAGAGCCGAGGTCAGGCACCTCAGCCCAGACCATCCCAACTTGCCCTCCAGGTATTGGATTCATCAGTTTCTGTGTCAATTTAAAGGAAGTACCTCCTGTTTTGAAGTCAGAAAACAAAGTTTCACTGTGCTAGACCCGGCCATAGCTTTTCCACATGCCCCCATAACCTGAAAGAGTCATATCTTATCTGAACAACTTTTTAATATTCTGAGTGACACAAGTAAGTATTGTCTTTTCATGGTAATAGCAATTCATTCTTCGTACTATAAAATATTACAATGTTAAAAGATACCAAGCATGGGAGGTAGTATTGTTAAATCAGTCCTCACACTTCCACAGTCACATCAAAAATTAATAAACCATTCAGATGTTTTCTGATTTCTCTGTATTATCTCACTTGAATGAATTTTTTTTTTCTGCTAGTACTTCAATTGCAAGTGGATCTTAAATGACATGCATGTGCTCACCTCAGATAGGAAATCCATGACAGACCCAGGTGTATTTACCACTGTGATGGTTGTTCTTGGTTGTCAACTTGACTGTATCTGGAGTTAACTAAAACCCAATCAGCTGGGTTCTCCTATGAGGCAATTTTTTTCCTTAAAACATCTGAATTGGAAAGATCTACTTCTAATCCTGTTTTTTTGAGGTTGGAAGACACACATATTTAATCCAGATCTTTTAAGGTAGGAAGTCCACTTTTAATCTGGACCACACCTGCTGGCAGCCAATATAAAAGACATGGAAGAGGAAAGTTTGCTCTCTGCCTGCTCGCTCTCACTCTCACTTAGTAAGTCCATTCCTTCACTGGCATTAAAACCAACTTCTTTGGAATTCTGACATATACTGAAGGTCATCTGAGACATCAAGTCTTGTGGACTGAGCAACTACTGGATTCTTGGAACTTCCATTGTTAGATAGCCATTGTTGGACTAGCTGGATCACAGCCTGTAAGCCAGTCCAATAACTTCCATAAGTTCTGTTCCTCTAAAGAACCCTGACTAACACAGGCTTTGGTAACAGAAATGGTTCTAGAGCAACAGAACCATAAGTATAAGAATGAATTTTTAAGTATGTAGACTAGGCTTTCCAATTTGCCAACACCTGTGTTTACCGAAGCCTCTCTAGTCACTGAGGCCCTTCCAGGAAGCTTAGAGAGTAGGGAAAGCCCATGTTCTGAACTATATTACAAACTTAAAGAGATAAATTCATTTGACTATCCTAATTCACCAATTGTGAGAGGCAAAGGATTTGGTGACTATATAAAACTTTTGAAGATTTGTGAAATAAATAAGGAAAACGATGTGATCAGACACTCCTAGCATCTGTGGATAAATTGGCAAAGAAAAGGAATAAGTTCTGTGATACAATTAACCAACTTCTATCATCTCAGAATATGATGAAGGACCACAGTGAACTCAGTGATAGAAATGACCAGCTACAGATGAGCATAAACAGTCTAAAGGTTTCTAAGTGCATCCTGGAAGAGAATCTTCTCTCCAGTAGCCACAGAACTCAAATTGCAGAAATTCATACCAAAGTCTTTATTATAAGGTTGGCTGAATGATAGAGAAAATTCCAGTCCCAGCCTCAGTGTTGGGTGTTGGTAGTTAAGGTAAGGGCATTGATTGTTAGGAATTCTGTAACTTGGGATGAAACTGTGTGGGAAGGCCTTACTGAAACAGAACTTTGAAACATCAGACTCACTCGGGTGTATCTCACCTGAGGAAGTAGACTCTCCTTCCTCAGCACAAGATGCTCCCACCCACACCCACTAAAGTGTTGCCTTTTTTTCCCTGACCAGTGGAGTGAGGGCTATTAGAGTTGAAAAGGTTTAATGGAAGCCTTTAGAGTTGCCTCTACCAGGGAAAGCAGTGAATCCAAAAGAGTATTATATCCCTGGAGGAATTACAGAAATTAGTGCCACCATCAAAGATTTGTAAGATGCATGGGTGGTGGTGCATATCTCCCTTTAACTCTCCTATCTGGCCAGTGCAGAAGACAGATGAATTATGGTGAATGACAGTTAACTATCGAAAACTCAGGTAGTGACTCCAATTGCAGCTGCTGTACCAGATGTGGTGTTCTTACTTGAGTAGGTTGACACATCTCTTGGTACATGGTATGAAGTTACCAATCTAGCAAATGCTCTTTACTTAGTACCTGTCTATAAAGACCACCAGAAGCAATTTGCTTTCAGCTAGCAAGGCCAGTAGAATACCTTTACAGTTTTACCTCAAGGAAATACTAATTCTCCAGCCTGTGTCATAACTTAGTTTGAAGGGATCTTGATCATCTGTTGCTCCTACAAAACATCAAATTGGTCTACTATATTGATGACATTATTCTGATTAGACCAAGTGATCAAGAGGTAGCAACCACTTTGGAATCACAGGCAACAGTTATTGACCAGGTCAATAACTTATTCTTCTCCTGACGCATTAGAGGATGGGAAATAAATCCAACCCAAATTCAAGGTCCTCCACTGAAATTCCAGTGAAATTTTTAAAAGTCCAGCAGTGTGCGTCAGGAGAAGAATAAGTTATTGACCTGGTCCCTCCCACCACCAAGAAGGACAGGAACAAATTTAATGGGCCTCTTTGGATTTTAGAGACAGCATATTCCTCCCTTGGGTATGTTACTCCAGCCCATACACCAAGTGACTCAGAAAGCTGCTAGCTTTGAGTGGGGCCTGCAATAGGAGAAGGCTCTTCAACAGGTCCAGGTTGCTCTGCCACTTGAACCATATGATCCAGCATACTTGATGGTACTTGAAGGAGCAGTGGAAGATAGAGATGCTATTTGGAGTCTTTGGCAGGTCCCTATAGGTGAATCACAGAGGGAATCTTTGGGATTTGGGAGCAAGGCCCTACCATCATCTGCAGACAACTATTCTCCCTTTGAGAGACAGCTATGTGGCCTTAGTGGAAACTGAACTTTTGACCATGGGGCACCAAGTTACAATGTGACCTGAGTGGCCCATCATGAGCTGGGTGTTATTTGACCCTCCAAATCATAAAGTAGGATATGCACAGCAGCAATCTATTATCAAATGGAAATATCAAATATGCAATCAGGCCCAGAAAGATCCTGAAAGCACAAGCAAGTTAATGAAGAAGTTACCCAGATGACCGTGGTTTCTGCTCCTGTTAAATACTGTCTGCAGCTAAACCATAATTGGTTAATTGAAGAAGAGAAGACTAGGATCTGGATAACTGATGGATCTGCACATTATGCAGACACCACTTAGAAGTAGACAGCTGTAGCATTATAACCCGCTCTGGGACAGCCCTGAAAGATACTAGCAAAGGGAAATCTTCACAGTGAGCAGAATTTTGGGCAGTACACATGCTCATGCATTTTGTTGGAAGGAGAAATGGCCAGATGTGTGAGTGTTCACCAACTCCTTGGCTGTACAAAGGATTGGTTGGATGGTCAGGGACTTGGAAAGAACATGATTGGAAAACTGGTGAAAAAGACATCTGTGGAAGAAGCATGTGGATAGATCTTTCCAAGTGGATTGAAGGATACTTGTGTGCTATGTAAATGCTCATCAAAAGTGACTTCAGCTGAGGAGGTGTTCAAAAATCAAGTAGATAGGATGGCCTGTTCTGTGGACAGTCAATCTTTTCCTTAGTCATCTTTGTCATTGCCCGATGGTCCTATGAACAAAGTGTCCATGGTGGCAGAGATAGAAGTTATTCATTGACTTGACAAATGGTCTTCCACTCATCAAGACTGACCTGGATACTGTAGCTGATGCTGAGTGCCAGATCTGCCAACAATACAGACCAACACTGAGTCTCAGATAACAACATTTCCCATGGTAACCAGCTACTGCCCTGGTGTTAGGTTGACCACATTCCACTTCCTCCATGAAAAAGACAATGGTTTGTCCTTACCAGAGCAGATAGTTACTCTGGTTATGAATTTGCCTTTCTTGCATACAATGCACCATCTACAGACTTACAGAATGCCTTATCCATAGTTATGGTATTCCATACAGTATTCCTTCTGATCAAGGAATTCACTTCATAGAGAGAGAAGTGGGACAATGGGCCCATGATCATGGTGTCCACTGATTCATGTTCCCACCATTCTGAAGAAGCTGGTCTGATAGAAAAACAAAATGTCCTTTTGAAGACACAGTTATAGTGCCATTTAGGTGGCAGCAGCCTGGAGAGCTGGCACAGGGTTCTCCAGGAGGCAGAATATACTTTGAATCAGCTTCCAATATATGGTATGTTTCCTCCAATAGCCAGGATTCACAAGTCCAGGAATCAAGGTGTGGAAAAAGATAGTTTGACTCACAATCACCCCTAGTAACCTACTAGGAAAATTCTTGCTTCTTGTTCCCATGACATTAAGTTCTCCTGGCCTAGAA
>CABHPQ010112380.1:0-11302 GCA_902168405.1 Peromyscus aztecus
TTTTCCCTTAAATGTTCATGCACTTTTTAAACATTCTCCTAAGGCTTGTGTTATTTAATTTCTTTGTTCTTACTCCTGCTGCAGTGACATCCAAACAGAACAACAAACGACAGGCAACTCCTCAGTCCCTTTCCTTTACTCCTTGTTCCCGGAACTTTTGGATCGTCAGTTCTATTTTAACCACCACCTTATAATGCACAGCTTCTCACCAAGTGCAATGCACTCATTTGCACAGTCATCTCCCCCGCCCCCCCAGCCCCCCAGCTCCTTTGTCAGTTCCTTCCCTAATCTGCAGAGTTGATTTTACTTAGCTCTGACGCAGAATCCAACCTATCAGGAACTTGCTTATTTTTTTACTTCTTATTTTAAGCAAAACAACATCATGAGTTTTATGAATCAAAAGACTAATGAGCCCATCTGTCATTTTCTGCAAGAACACTACAATGAATCACATTTTCTGGCTCTAACCAGTACAGGGAAATTACTACATGTAAATAGACTCACCGAGATGTCAAGACAAGAGTGGTGCATAAAGCAACTGCTGTATAGTTCCCTAGAAAGTTTCCCTGCATTTAAAACTTTATTAGACACCTGGGAGCAGTCTGGGCACTGGTGTTTAAACAGTCTTCAGAATTGTAAAGGGTATAAAGGAGTATTAAGCAGTTGGAAAATAGGATTTTCTCTCAAGATATCAGAGTTATGAGGCTTGGATGTTATTGCTGAGGTAAATGAAAGCCATGTGAATAAATATAAAGCTGGATGTGGGGATGCATGCCTTTAATGCCAGCACTCAGGTAGGCAGAGGCAGAGGGATCTCTGAGTGAGGCCAGCCTGGTCTACAAAGTGAGCTGCAGGACAGCCAGTGCTACACAGAGAAACTAGAAGGAGGAGGAAGAAGGGGAGGAGGAGGAAGAAGAGGAGGAAGAGGAGGAGGAGGAAGAGGAGGAAGAAGAGGAGGAGAAGGAGAAGGAGGAGAAGGAGAAGGAGAAGGAGGAGATATTTCCAGTAACATGATATAGGTATTGGTATAAGTAGTTAAAACTTGAATTAAACTTGAAAATGTAATCATTTGTCCTTTGAGGACTCATGATGAAAATTTCCTATTTAAATATCTAGACGAATCAGGCTGAAATTGATGATTTTATTTGCATCCTCCTTTCTGTTTTCTTGTGGGTTAGACACTCATGAATGGTTCAGAGAAGTGGACTAAATGAGGATGATGGTGATATCAAATATCAATAAGTAATGCTAACTGCAGTGAGCTATAATCAGTTTCTTAATCACATTAAGCTTTCACTTCTTAACATCAAGAAATTTGGTCTATAAAAAAAATTTCTTTGTTTCCAAGAGATGTATATCAGGGTGTACTCTATTAGGGAAGAAGAATTTCTGAGGTATAGAAAATAAATGGGAGTTTATATCAATACTTAAACTCTTTATTACTATGAAGAAGTAGCCCAAAACAAAGACCAGTAAGATTAGGATCAGAACATCACATAACATCAATAAAAAGGAATGAGGGCAAAAGTTATCAGTGTCTGCACAAGATTAGTTACAAAAGCAGTCTCTGAAGATCAGGTGAGCCACAATTGTGAAAAAATCTATAGACAAAGTAATTTAAAAATAAAGAATCATAACCCTGTAAAGATAAATGAGAAGCCATTCTGTTCCTTCATATGTTTTTCTCATAAATTATTGAGAGGTCTAAACTTCCTCCATTTTACAAGCCAGGTCTAAGTTTCAGTTTTTTTAAACAAAGTGCTGTTAATCAACAACACTCCTGACAACAGGGACCAGGGAGAGACCTGAGTCAGCCCCACAGTATCTCAAAGCAATGACCAAATAAGGACAGTTCATGCAACAGCACCCCCCTCTCACACCCTCCACCTCTACCCTTGAAACTTGCCCAGACTTGCCCCAGTATGCCCAAAGATGGTAAAACTAACCTCAGATGATAAAAAGTATACTGCTGCTTACTTGACCAATCATGTTTGAGATGATCTAACTATTCCTGAAATTCCCCTATCTGTGCGGAGCCTGAATGCTCTTCTCTGGGTCACCATTTTGTAAAAGTGGTCACCCCTGAATGCTGGTAGTTTCTGCAGAATAAACGCTCTTTGTTTTTACATACTGTTTGAGTCTGGTGTCTTCTTTCAGTAATTCTTGGATCCTTACATTATAACTCCACATCTACTCCTATATTGAAAGGCTTCAACCCCTGTTAATGGTCCTGTTTGGAAAGTTTATTAGACCTTTAAAAGGTGGACTGAAGGACTTATGTCACTGGGTCAACATCCAAAGAAATATATCCTGACTCTACTTCCTGTTCACTATCTACAAGTGTGGTCGTCCAGCTTCCCGATCCACCACTGTGCCTTCCCTGCCTGTTACCATGTCTTTGTGACCATGATAGGAGCTGTGAGCTAAATTACACACTTTCTTCTTCAAGTTGCTTTTGTCTGTGTATTTTATCTCAGCAATAGAAATGAAGCTAATGCAAGTGGCGTACCTTGAGTAACCTTCACAGGGAGCCACAGCCCTCCACCATGACACCACATAAAAGCTTGACCCACAGCATAAAGAAGCTAAAGTAACTCTGTGCCAATGTAGTCTTATGTCCGCAAAAAAGACATACCATATCAATGATCACTAACACATTTGACACCTACAAAGAGACCTAAAGCCCTCTGATCAGCTTTCTCATTTCCTGGCTACCATTTCACTTCCATCCTCCTAAGTTTCTCTTGCCCTAACCTTACCAAAAAGTATTCACACATGGATATTTTGAAAAAAAAATAAAATTAAAGTTTAGCTAAGCAGACACAAAGGAAGTCACGGAATTTAGTGTTGAGATTCAAATTACTGAGTTATGTTTTTTAAAAAAATCTGGTACCTCCTGGATTTGATACATACGACGGTTAATCTCAATTATCAACTTGATGAGCTCTACAGTCACCTGGGAGTTGGGGGTCTCTGGGAATGACAGAGGGGCGTTCTCTTAATTAGGTTAATTGTAGTGGGATGATCTATCCAACTATGGGTAACACCATTCCCTGGGGTGGGACCATGACTGTATAAAGAAGAGAAAGTGAGCTGAGGAGTGGCATTCATCACTCTCTCAACAGTGAATGCAAGGTGACCAGCCACTTCAATCTCCTGATTCCCTGATTTCCCCACCATGGTGGACTGCACCTTCAGGCTGAGTGTCTAAATACACTCTCCCATAAGTTGCTTTTGTTAAAGTACTTTATTAAAGTAATATGAAAAGTAACTAATACAATATATTAAGTTAGTTGCATACACACACTTTTTTGTACCTGTTTCCACATTATCAAGTGTGAATAGTAACAGTATCTGACTCCTGGGTTATTTTGAGATTATATTTTGAGATTAAATAAAGAAACGTTAAGTTCTTAGAGTCCCATGTAGAACATAGTAGATGACCATTAATTATAAGCAATTATCTCTGTGTGGTTACTTTATTTTATCCAGTTTCAAATGTGTGGAGAGTGTAGTTCAATGGTAGCATGTGTTCCTCATTTTCATGAGGTCATGAATTTAATCTCCTGTACCACAAATGAATAATAACCCTATGAATTGGTGTTCTGAGCATGAACCATGTTCCACACTTCTTTGCTTAGAGTCAGTACACACTATGATCTTTTAAAAGTCAGAAGCAACCCCATTGAGTCTCGCCAACAAGATTGCCTGAATATAAACAAGGACGGGAACAACAGACATGTTAAAGAAAACAGGGAAAAGCCCAGGAGGCTTCAACCCTACAAAAAGAATTCTAGGCCGCTAAGGAATGCTGAGAGCTGGAGAAACAGTCTTCCTTAGGGAATAGCACACTAATTCATTATTCAGTACCAAATTGTCAGTCCTGAAAATATACATATAAGTAACATTATACAGACTGAGTAAATCATACTTATATACTTGTGTAGACATGTAATAACAATGAAAAAAGTCATAAATTTGAAAAGGAGCAAGGATGGTAATATGGAAGCGTTTAGAGGGTCTTAACCAAAGCTGAGGCAGAATGAATGGATTAGTAAACTAGAGCTCCTCTTGGCTTGAGATTTGCACACACCACTTTTAACAATGATCCTAACCACTTTTTGCAATCTGGGACTCTCTCTACAGTAGACTGCATGAATACCTGACTTAAATAATGGAGAATGTTACTTCCACTAGCCACATGTCAATAGCACCGTTTCTTTTCACAAATATTATGTAGGCATTTTCAAACTTTGGCCAGTAACCCAATCTAGCCCAAATCAGTTCTGTGTACATGAAATGTAAGAAAAATGGTATTCTCCGAGTCAATTATTTAGGAAGAATCTTCTCCTTACCATGTTATACCTATTTGTGATTAAAATTAAATGCATTGTGGAAAGAGGCATGCATAGTAATCAAAGACCAATGCAATCTAGAATATCTATAAAAATAAAGAACAACCCGTGCTATGTGCCTAGCAACCAAACTGCTTCTCTTGAACCCATAAAAGAAAGTCCCAAATAATAATACAAACCCTTGAGTTCCTATACTCAAGTGGTCCTGTTAGTCTTGACCTTATATGTGACCCTTGCTCTTGACTTTGAACAATGTTTCTCTGCTACTTCGTAAACCTGTATGGGCTTCTGTATAGATTTCATTCTTAAGTAAAGAGGCCAAGAACCTGGAATTGCACAGTGGCCACTGGGAACAATAGATGGATGGATGTATCTTGTATCTTTTCTTTTTCTAAAAGAGTGAAGTAGGGAATTAAGGCAACAGATAATTTCTAGTTAGAATCTCCAGGAGATTTAGATTTAAATGATTATCTTCCTAACAAAAAGTTTCATACCAAAAAAAATCCTATTGAGAATTTTAGAAAATAAACTTTTTCATAAATAGACGTGCAATACCAATTAATGAAAAAAGTCATGAATTTGGAAGGGAGCAAGGATGAGTACATGGAGGGATTTAAATTTATTCCAAATATGAGTACATTCCCAAACACCAGTGTGGAAATTAGGTGTTCCATCTGCTTTTCTGCAATGGAACTACATAGTTATCTTCCAAAAAACACAGTGATTCTGGAATTCCTAATATATATAAACAATGGTTATAAACGGTAATGAACTCTAATAATGTAAAAAATTGGCCAAAGAATCCCTTAGCTTTAAAGGAAAATAATTCTAAAGATGTCCCTTATTGATTAGGCACTTTCTATGTTCCCTCATATTTATGTTTAGAGAAATTAAGTGAAAATTAGACATTACTATAGAGCTACTAACAAAAAACGAATTTTTTTTCCAGTCAAGATTTAGTATTCAGAAGTCAATGACATTTTTTTTTAATAATTTGATTTAATTTTACATATCAGCCCCGGATTCCCCTGCCCTCCCTCCTCCCGCCCTCCCCCCAGCCCACCCCCCATTCCCATCTCCTCCAGGGCAAGGATTCCTCTAAGGATTCAGTCCAGGCAGTTCCAGTCCCCTCCTCCCAGGCTGAGCAAAGTGTCCCTGCATAGGCCCCAGGTTCCAAACAGCCAGCTCATCCAACCGGATCAGACCCTCTGGATAAGTGAGACAGTTGATTAGCTTGAACTGTTTTGGAGGCATCCAGGCAGTGGGACTGGGACCTGTCAATGACATTTTTGTACATATTCTTTCTCTTTTAAAATCAGTATAGAACACTGACAACTACACATAAACAAAGTCTTGGCATACCAAATACCACTCTTGCATGATATTCAAACTGAGAGCCCATTGGAAGAGTTTAATGCACTATGCATTTTTTGTATCATCTCTGATCATCAGTAATTTCTAGGATTTGTGGTCTAGTGTATGGTAGTAGAGTGCTCACAAGTCAGGCATTTATACTAATAGCACATAAAAGACAATTTCCAAAGTGTCTCACCAAACTCTTCAAGTGTTTAGAACTTAAGTGTACAATAGAAATTCTTATTAATTCAGAGTCTGATTCTGTGTTTCTAACTAATTTCCACGTGATGTTCAAGGACTATGCTTCAGGTTAGGTAAAGCCACAACCTCTTCTAAATCTCTCGATGACTTTCCTAGATATGAAGTTCAGAAAGCCTAAGCACCAGGAAATTCTTTGATAAGTTATCTCTGGGACTCACTCTACTAGCGATGTCTCTTATCTGACAAAAACCCAAAGTGGTATCAGCATGGTGAGCCCCAAGGGCCGTATCACCAATGTCAACGCCCAGCCATGCGGTTTATATCACTCAAATATCGAAAGCTTATTTCATAATTATAGCAGTCAGTTCAAATGATCCTTTTATCTATTCAGTGTGATGGCACTGAAATTTGACAGAATCGCTAGTCCCTAATGATAATTATTCTAGGTAACCTGTAGATTTTACTAGGTGCAGGGCACCATTATCATCACCTTGAAGTTTTATTACATTTTCTAAAGTGTTGAACATATCATTTGAGGGACCACACAAAACAGCAAGTTTCCTTTTATTTGTATTTTATCCAACCACAGACCACATCTTAACTATCTAATAAATATCTCTTGCAAGCAAGGTAATAGTGACTTTAGTGGTCTTGTCTAGGATTGTTCTAATCACAGTCCTGAGATATTAATGCTAGCTAACAAAGTTGTTATGGATTATCTCAAGCACATACAGAGCTGACACAAGGCAATGTTATTGGCAAAATCCAAAAGATAGTATTTGACTTACAGTTTAGTATCTTGAAAAGAATTCTTGTGTTTGGCATACATGTACATATTTCCATTATTATTTGTTCTGTCAGGACAAGAATGCCTTTACCAAAAAGAATGAAGTGACTTTGAAGTCGCACCCAGTAACACACAGTCAACATCCATTCTTCAGTCATGTGTGTATCCATTGTTGACCAGTTGTGGTTATTCAAGTTGACATAGCAGCCCTATTCAGGACAGTGTCTTTCTTATGACATAAGGAAAATATTGTCTGGTTTTATTCACCTTATTAACCAAATGAAATGTAATGATCATGTAATAGAGCTGATGTACTTTCTATCTATCGTGAGAAGCACCAGGATTGGCAGGAGTAGGCTTGATGTCAAGGAAGCAGAAAACAAACTTTTCTAATAAAGAAATACATGCAGAATCTTTCATATGGTCTAGATGCTGTTACAGTTGCATAGATCTAACATTAGTAGCACAACTTCAATGAAGTGACTGTGCTTAGAAATAATTACCTATTTTTCTTCCATGGTAAATCCAGTTTCAACCATGTTTTCTAACAGGTATTGATCAAGACTGTTTTGAATACTTACATCATCATTGTCTCTACTCTGAACAAAAATGCAGCTGTAAATAGCAGGCATATTTTTCATAATGAATTGATTATAGAGCTAATTATTTATTGATCAAATCACAGAAACATACGGTAGTCGGGTTAGGGTTAAGAAATCATGGAAGTTGTCATAGTCTCTTTGTCAGGGGGAGACCACATTTAATGCAGTCCTCAAGGGTAAGAAGATTCCTCAGAAGTTTGATAATATAGCTTCTCTGACTGATTGCATGCAGCTTGATAAAGCCACTCTCGTCCAGTGGTGAGCACTGGCACATCAACATGAACGAGTGACTAAATAAGCCTGGGAACACAGCGCTACTGACAGAATGTTCTCAGTCTGACTGCCCGCAGCCACAACAGAGAAACACGACAAGAGATGGAGAAATAAAAACAAAAGAAATCCCTTAGCTCTCATCCATGATCCACAGATGCAGGATATCCACTTGACCCTTTTTTTCAGAAGTCCTCTTCCAGCTAATCTCAAGCACTAGAATGACTGCTGGGTGGAGGCAAATGAGATGAAAAGATATACTCAGAGGAGATGAAGTAAATGCTACATTTGTTTGTTACCTGTTCATGACCAGAAAAACACATGCACAAGATATTTGGCTATCTTGCAGCTGAAGAAAGAGACCAAGTTATGAACTAGGATTTTCCCTTAAATTGCTGGGAAGTCTCAGCCTCCCCCTACAGTAGCACTGCTTAGGGAAAGTAGGCTGTTTTGAAGGGATTATTTGAAAAGTTTATATGGCTTTTTTTGCAAATATATTACTATTTCATTTGTGTGTTTTATGAACATGTACATATATGTCTAGGTAAAAATACATGTGTAAACCTGATTATGTGTATCTGTACATACCTGTTTTGTTTATATATAAGTACTTGAGGTTATACATGGAGTATATGAGTATTTGTTTTTATATATGTGGGGCTGTACCTTTGTCTGACATATATAACTGCTTATACCAGCATTGTCCTGATTATTTTGCTTATATAGGTCAATTCCCATTGATCACAATTAGCTTCTGGAAATCTATTTAGCTCATTTTACTGAAGAGTTAATCTTATTTTTCTTGATCAAAAACAAGTAGCAGACACAGACATCTGAGAGGTTTGGGCTCTATTTATATCAGAGGGTTATCGGGAGCTTGAATTTAATTAAGTTGTGAACATATCAATCTTGCTCAGCGAAGATAGTAGCTTGTGTAGCAGGAATCTTAAAATGTTTCAAAAAATAACTTCTCTTATTTTTGTTCCCTACCACAGAACCAAAATTTGTTAGCTATTACAATTGCATATTTAATTGCATGCCTGTGCTGTGCAACATATCCACAGCATCCTTGTTTAGTCTTTATCCCCAGAGGTCCCCCTCTAGTTCCATTACACCTGCTAGTTTGCAATGACAGAAACATTCCAATAAAGGAGGGGACCCTGGTAGGATTATGCACAATACTGAAATCATTTATTGTTGCCTTCTTACCCTCACAGAGTGGAGATAATTTGGTTGAATCTTAATAATGCGTTTTTATGAGAAAGTATAAGAAACAATTTAAAGTAGAAGAATTAGACCAATGGTAATTAGGACTACATGTCACACAAAACTCCGTTTTGGAAGATATTTCAGGAAAATTTGGCTGGATAACAATCAATATGATATTTTTGCTGTGATTTTTTCTTATTCGAGATCAGTTGAAATTGTGTATGTAAATATTAATCTTCTAACTGGGCCAAATGTAAATTGATTTACCTACTTACCATTATCTTTATGAAGATGGAGTAATGATTGAAATGTATTATTCAAGTCAATCTGGCATGAGTTGACTTTTCTAAACTAAGGTATTATAACCTTGTAAAAATAAAGTATATAAAACAGAAATTTAGTTCCACAGTAGATAAATATATATCCATAGAATGTATATTTTTGAATAAATTATTCTATTGTGATCAATGTCAAGAATTAAAGTCATGATCCATCTGGATATATTAAAGTCAAACACAGGAAGGATGCTCACTTTAATATGTTTTGCAAAATGCTCCATAAAACGTATGACTCTATCAAAAGTCTGAATGTTTTGACCAAACTTTAAAAATAAAGTAATAACATCTTCACTTTGTTATATGTGAATTTACTCTATCTAGATTAGTCACAAGGAGCCAATATCCATCAAAGATTATTAAAACCAGATAAAATAGTGTTCTCAAAATAAATAACCTGAAATTTCTGGAGATTTTCTGTATAACATAAATCTATAGTTAATGATACAAAGTACTGTACATATCCCAGTAAAGCAAACCATAAAAATATAAAAAGGAAAAAGTGAAAAGTTTTAAAAAGATACCAAGAAAAATGTCTATATAGATACAACAATTTTAATACTTTAGTGGGTGTCTGTTTAGTTCAGAGTGGATACATTTCTACACTGAAATACTTGCTAAAGAAGAAAAATGGTATTAAACATATAATTGGAGAGTCCCTGCTTTCAGATAAAAAAGTGGTCTCCGTCTAAATAAATAACTTCTATTTATAGCATAATTTGTAATTTAAAATTCTAATTCATACCCATAATTCATATTTCACTGTGTAAGTATAACAATGAAGTATCGAGAAAAGGAAATTCTTGATTCTTGGCTAGATAGAAATGACACTTACGAAGGGCCATGATGTGTGACTTTACACTGCTAGTCACAAATAGCTTCTGAAACTGCTGTGTAGCCCATTTGTCACCTTCAAGAGAGAAGAATAAAATTTCACCAAGGTTACCTTGTGTCACTTTTACATCCTACCTTAATCTGTGAACACATTTAAGCTGAAGGAAAACTGAAGAAGATAATGGACAGTAGGCAAAATCTTAGGGTTCCTATTACCTGAAGGGGAGTTTGAACATAGAGTAATTTATGCTACAACTGTGTTTGTGGGTTTTACCACTTGTACTATGGGTTGATCCCTGTGTTTTGAATATGCTAGGCAATAATCTTACAGTGAGCTACATTCCTGAGCCCATCATTCCATTTTGTCTTGTTTACCTTTCTGTTGCTGTAACAAACAACTAACAAGACACCTGACAAAATCAACTAAAATGGGCGAATGAACTCTTGTGGCTCATGGTCTCAATGCCTGGAGTCAATGATCAATGAGCGCCATGGATGGGAACTGTAAAGAGGTGGAGCATCATGGAAGGAAGTGTGTGCTGGAGGAAAGCATCTCATGTCAGAGCAACTGGGACGCAGAGAGACAGGGAATACAGCAATCAACAGCCCCGCTGAAGGGCCCATTCTGCCTTCCACCAGGCCCTATTGCCCAATGACTCCAGTTTGTCACAGAAGCCCACAGGCTCCAGGACATGACCTACTATTTAAACCATTCACTGGAGGCCATTTAAAATCCAAACCAAAATAAGCCTATATATAAAAAAAGTCACTAAACATTGCATAACCTCTCTAATAACATATTGTTAGAAATATAACTCAATGTGCAGTTATCCCATTTAGTTCTCTAATAAGCTCTACTTGATCTGTCTCTGTCATTAAATTTAGAGTTATTCAATGCAATTAAAAACACCAGCTAGCTTCCTGTTACCATGTGTTATTTTAATTTCAATATTAATGGTCTTCGTTTTAGCAGTCATGGCATGATCATGAAAGCCTTAACTAAACACATAATTTAGGGTACAACATCATGTTATTTAAGAAAAATTTACATACTCAGCCACTATGTTCTATGAGCTGGCATAAAGGTAAGTAAATAATATTTATATAAAATGATGTAAATATACATGAATAATATTCATATAAAACTATGCATTACCCCAATACAAACTAATCTATACAATATCATGCTACTCTCCAGTGAATTTATTTCAGTGTTATATTAAAGAATTTAGTTTGAAAAACTTGCTTGAGAGTTTTGAGGCATAAATCAGAACAGAAAACTTGTTTTCTTAACTAAATGATGCCTTAATTATCTCTAGCACTGTTCTTTCATTTAGGAAGAAGAAAAAAAAA
>CABHPQ010112392.1:0-42303 GCA_902168405.1 Peromyscus aztecus
GGGGAAAAGGGGGGGAAAAGGGGAAAGGAAGAAAGGTAAAAAGCCCCAAGGCTATAAACGCTAATGGAACAAGCATAAAATAAGGCTGAGCATTCATAATTAATAAGAAGTCTCCGTGTCATGATTTGGGAGCTGCTTGGTGACCCAAGAGAAAGCCTGCTACAGTCCAGCTTAATTACTTACAGGAATATGTGCGCCAAAAGTCAGCGCACCATCAAAAAGCCCACAATGCGTGGGTGATGTCTTGTGAAGCTGAACTCCTGAGTTCCCTGCAAGTCTTGCAGGCAGCTCGGCCGTCTGGAGAGTCTCTTCTCCCCAGAAATTCCTTATTACTTTCATAATCTTGGGTAGGAAGAAGTCTCGTGAATCTTGGGAGTTTAAGGGCCTCCTGAGTCCTGTGTGTTTCACCTGCATCTTGAGTCTCAGGCTCTTCCTCCCCCACTCAGGAGGGAAGGTTTCAACTTGAAGAAATAGCTGCACAATGCTGCTTAAAACTCATTGCTTGTTGTGGGTCTCTTTCAACTGCTTATAGTCTCTTGATTTAATTTTAGTTGGCGGTAGTATGTCTAGGAAATGACGCCTTTCTTCTAGAATTTATTCTTTGAATATAAATTTTCAAGGTATTCCCTAATGATCCTCTAAATTTCGCTGGAATCTGGGTTACCATCCCACTTTTAGCTCTAATTTTATTAATTTGGTCTTTTCTTCTTTTTGTTAGATTGACTAGGGGGTTGTGAATCTGGCTTATTTTTTCCAAGATACCAGCTCTTCGCTTCTATGTGTTGTTCTGTTGTTCTCCACTTCATTAATTCCTTCTGTAATCTTCTTTGATTTTCATTCTTTCTTGTCATATATCGCTTCTGGGTATGGCTTTTTCTTGTTTTTCTGACTCCTTGCTTTGCATCATTAGTTTAGTTATTTGAGACTTTTCCAGTGGTTTCAATGCAAGCACTCATAACTACACACTTTTATCCTAGAACTGTTTAATCCATGCCCCAAAGGTTCCTGGAAATTGTGCTTCCATCTCATTTGATTCTGGGACTTTGAAATTTTTTACCCTGGATTCTTCAATAACCCACTGGTCAGTCAAACATGTAGTGCTCAGTCTGGAAGGATCTGTGTGATTTCTGTGGTTTCTCTTGTTAGAAATTAGCTTTACTCCAGCATAATCTGATTAAATACAAAAATTCATTTCAATTCTTTTGTACTTGTGACTTAGAATATTGTCATTTTAGAGATGGGTCCATGGGCTGCTAAGTAGAATATGTAATATTCCATATCTGTTACATGGAATGTTATATGTGTGTAAATATATGTTTCATTTCTATAATAATGTAGTATAATGATTCAGTTTCTCTGTTGATTTTTTTTTGTTTGAGGTAATTTTAGATGCAAGTTGGATATAGCATCACTCACTATTCTTGTGTCAGAACTTATCTGAACTTTTTAATTCACATTAAGTATTTTTTTATTAAGTTGTGAGCCATACTATTTTGGTGAATATATATTTACAATTGTTATAGCTTCTCGATGAATTGTTTCCTTCATAGTGCATGATAACCTTCTTTATCTTTTCTGACTGATTTCCATTTGAAGTCTACTTTACCAGGTATCACAATAGGTATCCCAATCCTATTTGCAAATTCTGTTTGTTTGGTAATTGACTCTCATTCTGGGGTTGCCTTTCCCCATTTGGTGTATTTCTTAAAGAGAGCAGTAGATGCTGTTTTTTACTCTACCTGGCTAGTCAATGTCTCTTTATGGGTGACTCGAGCGTACTTATATTTAATGCTATTATTGAGAAAGGTTTGCTGATGCCTGCCATTTTTCTGGTTGGTAGGATTCCTGGGGGTTACTTTATCCCCGCCTGCACCTGTGTGCTGCTGATGGAGTCTGTCTGTCTTCCTTCTCTGTATATAACATCCTCTGAGTATCTTCTGCAGTGCTGACCAGTTCTTACGAACTGCCTGAATTTGCCCTTGTCTTGACATGTCCTTATTTCTCTGTCCATTTTTAAAGACACCTTTGTGGGACGGCAAGCTTGGTTGGCACCTTTTCATTTGAGGACTTGATATGTATTATTCCAAGCTTCCCTGGCTTTTAGGGCTGAGGTATTATTCTGGCATGTTTGCCTTTCATATCAGTTGCTGTTTTTCTCCTATAGCTTTTAATGTTTCTTTGTTTAGTGTTTTTTGATGTCTTGACTAGAGCATGGAGAGTTTCCTCTCCAGTTCTCCCTTTGGGGTTCTAAACGCCTCTTGTATTTGGATGTCTGTCTCTTTCTCTACATTTAGAACATCTTCTGCTGGTTTGGTTGAGTAGATAGATATCTTCAGTTTTTAGCTCAGCTCTTTTTATGATTCTTTGGATCCTTAGGTTTTGTCTCTTGATCTCATTTCTGAGTCCTTTGTGCATTGTGGTCACATTCACTGAAATTTTGTTTTGTTTTGGTTTTGGCTTTGTTTTGCCTGACAGGGTTTCTCTGTGTAGCCCTGGCTGTCCTTGAACTAGTTCTGTAGACCAGGCTGGCCTTGAACTCAGAGATCAGCCTGCCTCTGCCTCCTGAGTGCTAGGACTAAAGGCGTGTGCTACAACCACTCAGCTGCCTTTTCTTTACTGATGTTTGAATATAATTTTGCCAGCTTTATCCTCCTTCTCTGATATCCTTTCTTTCCTCCTTTTTTCCCCATTGAGTTGTTTAGCACTGACATCCCCCCCGCAAAAAAAAAATCTGAATTTCCTTGCCACGTTTCTCCTTTTCTGACTCTTTTACCTATATTGCCGTTTTCCCGTCATATTGCTGATTTGTTCTTTGGGTCCTGGAGTGAGTTCTCTACTTTTTTTCATCTGCTTTTTCTGTATCTTCTTTGGAGTCATTGCTCATCTTTGCTAGGAAACTTTAGAGATATATTTCTGGTGTTTCATTCATTTAAATCTTTGAATTGAATAGTTGAGGGATTTTCTCTTTGGGAGGTGATAAGCTTGCTTTACCTTTTCACACGTCTGTATCTCTCTGTTACATTTTACGTGACTCTTCCTAGTGAACGACCTAAGTTTTGGGGCTCAGTCCTGAAGGTATCACTCAGAGAGGAAAATACACATATTGTAGCAGCAACAACACAAAGCCATAAAGTAGGGGGCTGGGGAGATGAGTCAGTAGCCAAGAGCACTGGCTGCTCTTCCAGAGGACCTGGGTTCAGCTCTCAGCTCTCACATGGTTGCTCATAGCCATCCCTAACTCCAGTTCCAGGGGATCCAGTGCCCTCTTCTGACCTCTGTGGGCACCAGGCATGCATGTGATGCACATGTATACATGCAGGCAAGGCACCCATACACATAAGACAAAATAAAAAATATTAAAAAATTTAAACTATATATTAGAATATAGAAATATAACTAAAATTATTTAATGTTCACTAATATATCACCAATTACCATGAAACATAAAATGTCGAAGTTAATGGAGCATATGCTATGAAATGAAGAACTATTTAGGACGAATATGGAAAGAGTACATGGTGAAGGGAGTGGAAGAGAGAAAATAGGAGGGAAGGTTATATTAAGAAGTGTAGAAAGGTGTGTTAGGAGGAGGAAATGAAAAGTAAAAAGTAAAAAAAAAAAAATGAAATTAAAAAAGAATTTTTAAAAAATTGACAAAAATGTAATCAAACTAGATAACTATAAGAAGAGGAATTTAAAAATACAAGCATAAAAGCTTTAAACCAAAGATAAAGTCAGATTCCACTTTAGCATAGGAAAAAGAAAACAGGAAAATACTGTGAGCCAAAAAGAGTGAAGAAGGACAAAATGAGGAGAAAGCCTTCCTAATAATGAGAAATATACAAAAATTTTAGATAAATGCTTGGAGGGAGATACAGTTTTTCATATTGATTTGTAGTACAGTAAAGTAAAAATACCACTAGAGCATAGTTAAAAGGAAGAAGGGGAACCACAAGGGATGGTACAAGGGAAATAAAGGTGACATGTTGGAGTGACCTCTGTCTGGACTGAGAAAACTCAGACTATCGCCTATGTGTGAGGTGGGGTCAGCCCAACCGCCTCTCCTGTACTGCATGCTGGGGTCCCGCCTGTGCGGGACAAGCGTCTATCCTGCAGAAAGCTGTCTGTGGGTTAATACGTTTTCTTCTTTGCTTACCAGGGACCTCTTCTGGCCATATTTAGCTTTGCAGTTTATTGGCTGATCAGGATGTCCCACCCTCCGGGGACTCCCAATTTCAAACCCTCTGCAGTGACTAATGTCCTAAACACGGGGGTCTCTCATTGGGAGTCGGGGCAGCAACTGCAGCACTGACATTAGTCCACGTGGACCTGCCTTAGTATTTTCAAAGCCCACGGCAAGAACAACTCCAGAGCTGTTCTGCACTGATGAGCCCTGCTCCCTGCCACTGAGGGCAGATAAGCCTTCTCTGTACACTTCAAGGCCTGAGGGAGCCTTTTCCTACCCACACATTTTGGGTTCTCAGTGTCTGGTACTCCCACTCTCTACTAACTGTCTCCCAGGGCAGTCTCTCACCCTCTGGCTGTGACAAGTTGAATTCTGACTTGTGTCCATTCCCTGGTCTCAGGCTCCCAGTGCAGCTCAGTTTAGGACAATGCCTGGCCACAGCCCTCTATGAAAGAACCCCTCACCACGGCTGACCTGCCACTGTCTCATCAGGACAGGCAGCTGGATTTGAGACTAGTGTCGAGCGCCTGTCCCGTGGGTCGGACTGCCAGTCTCTTTTTGCTCAGGCTTCTGCTTCCCCTCTGCTCACTGGGGAGTTACCGGGCAGCAGTGCTCAGCTTGGCTTCCTTCTTTTGGTCTCATGCCTTTCTGTGCTCCTCGGTTTCTCAGAAATCGTATTGTTTCTTCTGTGTATTTCTAAAGCTCTTCCTCTCTCTGGAAAAGAGTCTGCTTGTTTCTTATCCTGACAAAACCCTTCACTAGGCCGCACAGAGGCAGCGTCTAACCTACCACCTTCCTTGGAAATGGTTTTGCTTTTTATTAGCTGTAAGACTGGGTAGACATAATAACCGTGATTATTGACTGAGCATTTGCTATATGCCAAATACCATGCCCATGTTATTTACTTAATAGTCTGAACAACTCTGGGAAACAGAGACAGTTGTTCTGTGTTTACAGAAGAGCCAAAGGTTTACAGAAATGTAGATAACTCAATTACACTGTTAACGAAAGGCAGGGTACCAACTCTGAACCTTTTACTCAGGATAAGGAGAGCAGCAAACTGAAGGAGTGCCTGGAACTTAAACCCAAGTTTGCATAACAGACACATTAACTTAGACCATGTGGCAGGTTAATACAACTTTAAAAAAAAATCTACAAATGCTTTGGTTCTTGCATGTGGAGACTGAGAAAATAATCATATGCCTGTGTTTAAAAATATGTATATATATAAAGAAGGCCACAGTGGTGACGCTGAAGTGCCACAGGTGTGGCTGTGAATTCCTGGCCTCTGTGGGCAGCATAGTGGCTCTCTGAGCCTGCCCAAGGTATGTGTGATTGAGCTTCTATTCCCAGAGAAAGTAACAGAAACCAAGACGCAGCTCGTGGTTGAGCATGCTTCCTGAAGAATCAATAAAGGGAAGAAACCATAAAGACAGCTGAAATATTTCATCTGTGATTAATTATCAAAGGATAAAATGCAAATTCCCAAAATGGTTTTGAGCAAGTTCCTAGGCCCAGGAAAGCCACAGGCTCAACTCTTCATCTGTTAGTTATAAGTGAAGCCACAGGAGTCTCTGGGGCTGGAGTGAGGGCCCGAGACGAGCTGCAGTGTTTACATGTTCTGTTTTAATATTTGGCAAAAGGGGACCTAAATCCATGGTCACCGTGGGAGCTAAGCACTCAGAGCCTTTATAGACTCTTAGCACTTGTTTATAGTTCCTGTCCCCCAGCTTAGACAGAGCCATCATAAGGGAGGCTGTTGACAAGATCATGTATTTGCCAACTCCACGCCCAGCATTTACCCTAGAGCCTGCCAGCCCACCTCCCCACGCCAGCCCTCCGAAGTAACTTCCTGCATCTGATCCTTTCCCATGTCCTTCTAGGCTCTTTTCTGAATTTGTGTCTCCCATTCTTCCTCATTCCTCATTCCCCAGTTTCTCTTCCCAACTGGGCTAGCCTTATGCAATGATACACACACTGAGGATTTTGTAACCACTTATGTTCTAAGTATTAGAGAAAAATAATAGTCCTTAATTCTCAAGAGTTTCCCGAGTTCCCAGCCTTGTGGTCTATATTTTACATACTTAATTAAAGCCTTGAGCAAACTTATGTGATTCTGTTATCTCCGTTCTACAGATGAGAAATTGGGAAGTAGTAAGGTTTAATAGCCTGAAGTCACAGATTATGTACACAGAGGTTTTTGAACTCTGAAATCTATAACCATAATGATACATAACTGCTAATACTTTGTGATGGTATTGTGTTCCCCGAAATATTGTGCACTCTAACAAACTTATCTGGGGTCAGAGAACAGAACAGCCACAATATTAAACTTAGAGGTTAGGCAGTGGTAGCACACGCCTTTAATCCTAGCATTCCAGAAGCAGAGATCTGCCTGGATCTCTGTGTGTTCAAGGATACAGTCAAGCATGGTGACTCACGCCTTTAATCCCAGGAAGTAATGGCAAAAGGCAGAAAGGTATTTAAGGCGTGAGGACAAGGAACTATGGCCCGGTTAAGCTTTTAGGCTTTTGAGCAACAGTTCAGCTGAGATTCATTCTGGATAAGGACTGAGAGGCTTCCAGTCTGAGGAAACAGGATCAGCTGAGGAATTGGTGAGGTGAGGTGGCTGTGGCTTGTTCTGCTTTTCTGATCTTCCAGCATTCACCCCAATACCTGGCTCCAGGTTTGTTTTTATTAATAAGAACTTTTAAGATTCGTGCTACAATACTTAATGATCCTGATGATACAATGGATAATCCTGTTGAAACTGAGGCTGTTATTTGAATTGTTTGCCCTCCAAAGAATATCCTAGCATCATGAGCAAATACAAGTTCCCCAGGAGACTGGCCTTGGTCGTCTTAAGGTGTTGACCATCTGCACCAGGTAACAACTTTTAAACTTCTGATACCAATGTACCCTCTACCTTTCAAAGGCCTTTTTTGCACAGAGAAGCTGAAACCTAGAAGTGACATTACGCAGAACCCCTCATCAACAGAACTCGGATTAGACTCTGCCAATGACGTGTATGCACTTGAGATTTGAAAGGTAAACAAGAGATCATGCTTTCTGGAAGCAGCTTGGGATCAACAAGTTGCACTCCTGGGAATCATTGTCTGAGTACTGGATGCTGAGACCCTAGCAACTGTACTGGGATTCTTGGGCTTAAAGATTCCTTAGAGTGAGCAAGAGTCTTGCCAATCTTTAATCTTGCCACTTCCAATCATATATGGTTCTCTATCTCCTTATATTAAATTTACTTCTAACCTGAAGTACCTGACCAGCCCATTACCCACAATAATAACCCATTAACAAGAGGCATCCTAACATATTATATACATATATATATATACACACATATATACATATATATAATATATATAAAATTGTGTGTGTGTGTGTGTGTGTGAGAGAGAGAGAGAGAGAGAGAGAGAGAGAGAGAGAGAGAGAGAGAGAGAGAGAGACCTGCTGTGTTCAAGACACTGATGTTGATGGAATAGCACTCCATCCCTGGGAACAAATCACCCTGCCAACACTAAGTGAACCTTTTCATCTGCTTTCCCTACCCCATCACCACAGCCACGCCCCCACGATATGTCGCTGGTGTGTCTTATCTTCCACAGAGAGCAGTCATCCAGGGATTAAACTTCTGTTTTCATTGCTTTTCTCCTGAAAATTTGTCTCTGGCACGTTTACGTTTTCAATCTGCAAAGGTGAGGTGGAGTGTGAACAGAAAAGACCATCGCAGGCAAGAGAGAAGAGACTCTCATTGCACATGCGTTGGGTTGCTGTAAGAAGTAAACAGTCTATCTTCATCCCCTCCTCTCTCTTCCAGGCCTCTCATCTCGTCTCTTCAACTCATGCAGAACTACCCGGAGTTCCCCTCGGTCCTTCTCATCTATTTTGCATTTATGTTTTCTGTTCCCTCCACTAGACTAGCACACATCTTTGTCACTATTTAGTGAGTTCCTACTCAGCATACAAAATAAGCTCACATTTTAACAGTTCCAGAGGCCTTCCTTGTCCTTTTCAGTCCATCACTGCTGCATATTTCTCTGTTTTCCCACCCCTCTATGGTTAGCATGCATTCCTGACTGTGATAACTGCTGTCATGAGTTAGTCTCATGTTTGTAGCTTTGGCTCCTAGCACAAAATTTGTCTCTGCAGACAAGGGGAAGGAAGTGATAAAGACCCAGAGAACTGGAGAGAAAAGAAAGTGAAGTTGACGCTGATTGGTTGTTTGCTGGCATCTGTGTTCTCTTCCTACCTGATTTCCTGTGCTCAGCCCAGGTGGGTGAAGGTGGCCTGACACAATGTTCAAGAAGAGACTCAGATGGGCCCAAGAAGCAGCAGTATTCCAGTTCCCTTCCTGCAAATCAGGTTCATCCAGAGATGGGTGTCTAACCCTTTGGGGACATTTTCTGAGTCTCTAGAGAATGACCAACCTCTCTCTTTTCTGAGATCCACCTGAGGTATTTGGCTCTTCTCATTGAATAATAAGGAGGAAGAGTGTAATCCTGGGATTGGCTGGCACCACTTTGAACTTCTAAAGGAAACCTCTCTGAGAATGAAGCAACACTTGGAAGGAAAAGCCAGAAACAGAAGAGAAAGAATTAAAGAAAAAAAAAACCTACATCTGATCACATTCTCTAAACCCATGATTGCTGTATATTCAAAAATGAACTCGTGACTTTCACATTTTGAAAATTCTCTTTATCAAATATTGCATGTTTTTTTCTTATATGCGGACACTAGCTTTTAAGCTTTATATGTGTATGTTTTAACCTGAATAACCATAGAGGTTAAGTAGCTACTAAGGGACCAGGAGGGACGAGGAGATCTTCCAAAGAAGGGAAAATAGAGTATAGTGTTATAAAGAGAAAAGGGGGTACTTAGAATGGGGCGGGGGTTATATGGCAAAGGGGCAGGAGCTGTAGAATATTATTTTAAGATGTGTTACATTTGTTTATGCTGTGGAGCATTTGTTTAATGATGCAAAGATGTGTTGCATTCTTTTATGTTGTGTTTTACTCTGTGAAGCTGTGTTATTGTGCCTGTCTAAAACACCTGATAGTCTAAAGAGCTGAATGGCCAATAATGAAGCAGGAGAAAGGATGGGGGAGCTGGCAGGCAGAGAGAATAAATAAAACGAGAAATCTGGGAGGAGGAGAAGAAAGAGCAAGAGAACAAGGAGAGAAGAATATTAGGGACCAGCCACCCAGCCACACAGTCAGCCACAGAGTAAAAATGGAAGTAAGATATACATACAGAGTAAGAAAAGGAAAAAAACCAGAGGCAAAAGGTAGATGGGATAATTTAAGTTAAGGAAAGCTGGCTAGAAACAAGCCAAGCTAAGGCCTTATAACTAAGAATAAGCCTCTGTGTGTGATTTATTTGGGAGATGGGTGGCAGGCCACGAAAAGAGCAAAGAATAAAAAGAGTGAAAAACAACCAACAACAGGCAGGATAAAGGAAGGAATATGAGCGGGGCAACTAGCACTAAAAGCCTTTTGAAAAGCCACGTGGAAATCTACTACCATAGAAACTCCCTAAAATATGTACATATATGAAAGGAATTTAAATGGAGTTACTAAATCATGGAGGAAACAATATCCCAACTAGACATCTTATGCTATCAGAAAAACCTCCAATGTCAGAAATGGGTTACATCTTGCTGAGTTGTTGGCCCAAAGGGTCCCATATTCCCTACCCCAAACATCACAGGCTCTTGCTTAAACTATTGGTTGTTCTCCATAACTTTATGGTAAGACCATTTTGTAGAAAACACAACTTACTTACGTTATCAACATGGAGAAATTGAGATAGTGTTCAACTAGAAGCTTTATGCCTACTGACGAGCATTCACAGTACTGGAAGGTATTTTGTAGGCTACTGGAGGAGAAAAGTGATCACCAACATGGCCCAGCTACAAACCCTGCAACCTACCACAGAGACCTGCTTGTAAGATACGCTAGTGCAATAGTGGTACAAACGTTACTGAAAGAGCCAATCACTTCGATTGGATTTAAGGCCAACTCCTCGAGATGGAACTGATGCATCACACTGCTAAAGTGGCCAATAACATGAGACTAGACAGGTCATGGGCCTGGGGGAAACCTACTATTATTATTCTGCTACAGGAGGATAACCCATAAAATAACCCCTAATGACATATGGCAATACCCATAGACCACAGCATCACTCAACCCTCACCAAAGAAGCTGCTTCTTGCAGCAAATGTTAATTAACAAAGAGATCCACATCTCGACAGTGTGCAGAGAGTGAGAGTCTTTGGAGCACTCAGTCCTAAACGGGACATCTTTATCAAACCCCTCCTCCCCTCGAGGCTCAGAGATCTATGCAGAAGAGGGGGGAAAATGGTAAGAGCCAGAAGTGATGGATGACTCCAAAGAAATAGTGTCTTCCAGACACGACAGGGCTGGTGCACATATGAACTCACAGAGACTGTGCTAGCACACACAAGGAAGGGGAGTAGACACAATAAGTCTCACTCCTAACCAAGAAGCTATTTGTAATTGACACCTACTGGGAAAGAGAAAAATCAGTTTTCTGCAATGGCGTGTCAATGGGGATATCAACCACACTCCAGGGCAGACCCCATGCGCAGGAGTAGATGGCCAACACAAAATGAACTCCATGTTTTCTTGTGTGCTTTTTGTTTTGTTTTGTTTTTATTGAGTTTCTCCTTTTTTAGTTTGACTCAGTTTTAGTCTTTTGGGTTTTGTTGTTTTTCTTTTTTTGAAAGAGAGAAAGAACATGAAGTTGCATGGGTAGGGAGTTGGGGAGGATCTAGGAGGAAATGGGTGTGAGAAAAGCATATGATCCAAATATATTGTATGAAATATTAATAAAAATGAAAATATATGTGAAAAATCCTTATTAATGTAAGTTTCAAATGGGCTTTATATCATTTGAAATATTTTGAAGAACACACATAAATTTTCTCATCAAGTTGTCCAAGAAACACAATTTGGTACTTAAAAGAGCAGGTTTCATTCACCTGGGTAATTCACTTCCCTGTGGTGTTAGATTAGAATGACCTTACTGCTGTACCTTCCTGCCTAGCCAGGGGAAGGCAAGTAATAAGTGCATTCAAGGCAAAACTATTTCTTCCTTGAGTCACTAGCTGGCACCTTCCAGGAGGTAGCTGGCTGACACAAGAAGATGGTGTCTTTTCCAGTGCAGGGGAGAGCGCATGTAGTCTGGTGTGGCTGGCGCAGAACTGCTTCATCAGAGTGGGTACTACAGATCAAGAGCTCCTGCTGCTGAGAGCAGCCACGCAGCCCTGAGCATTTCTTCCAGGGAAAGGAGGAGAAAAGGAGACCATAGGAAATTGGCGACAGAAAGAATACTAGTTGGCCCAGGCTGAAGAAATTGTCAAATGGTTTTTTAAAAAGAATGTCAGTTAAGAGGCCACAAAAGTTAGAAATATGAAACTGAGGACCATCTGAAAGACAAATACAGCCCTGTGAACTTGCAGAAACCTGGAGGGGCCTAGAAAGGATATGTGGCTTCTAGGGTCAGGTTGAAGTGAACATGAGCCAGCCAGGCTAGGCAGGGCCACCTGTGCCACTGTCCCCCTCTGGTCATCCTGGCAAATGAAGTCCAGTGGAGCTAGAGAAGAGCCGGCCTCCACTCTCTCCTCCCAGCTCTCCTGAATTCCTTTCCTCTGGGGACCCTGCTTCCAGGATACCCTCTCCACAGAGCCCTGACATCCAAAATGCTTCTGTGATCCTCCCCCGATGTAGTAAATGGCTCAGGGCACCCACAGGTTAAACTCAGTCTAGCACTTTTGCCCACGCCAGTCTCCAGCCAATGTCTGGATTTGCTTCTACCTTTTCCCAGCATGGAATGTAACCTCGTTATTGCATTTTGTTTATATCCTTACCTCCCGTGCTTCCTCATGGCAGAGACTGCATTATATTCATTCCAGTGGCCCTTGTGCCCAACTCTTCTCTTGCTGAGAGTTTGACTAGGCATGGTCAAGCAGTTACTAAGGGGACCCTGGATTGACCTGTGGCTCCTATCCTTCCTCACTTGGGATTTGGGACAAGCTATCTGTCCACAGAATTCCTCATTACTGTATCAGGATTCTCAGATTCACGTGTCCTAGTTGTTATGAGACTCCATGAGATTGCCTAGGGAAAGTAGCGTGGCCAGTGCCTTTCTTTGTTACTAGATAGAAGTTGTTGTTGATGGCATACGAGGAGTGCAAAGTTAAACTCAGACAACCTATAAGTTCCAGTCCAAAGCTTCAAGTCAGGGGATATTCAATCAGTCCAAATAACAGCTAACAGCATGATACTTGTGCAGGTTGCTGTGGTGATATATTGTGTACCCTAATAAAACTTTCGTGGATATCAAAAGAAAGACAGCCACTAGATTAGACATAGAGGTCAGGCAGTGGTGGCACAAACCTTTAATCCTAGCACTCGGGAGACAGAGATCCATCTGGATCTTTGTGAGTTCAAGGCCACCCTGGACTACATAAGATTGACTCAGTCTAGTAGAGAAACAGAGCCAGACAGTGGTGGCACACACCTTTAATCCCTTTAATCCCAGCACTTGAGATCTTATGCCTTTGCTTGGGAAGCACACACACCTTTAATCCCAGGAAGTAAGATGGCAGGGTAAAGAAAGGTATATAAGGCATGAGGAGACAGGAACTAAAGGCTCTTTTTTGGCTGAGACCTTTTGGGTGAGGACTCAGAGGCTCTCAGTCTGAGGATTTGTGGAAACAGGATAGGCTGAGGAGTTGTGAGGTGAGGTGAGGTTGGCTGTGGTTTGCTCTGCTTCTCTGATCTTTCAGCTTTCACTCCAATATCAAGCTCTGGGGTTTTTTTTTTTTTATTAATAACACCATTTAAGATTTGAGCAACAGGTTACTGTGTGGTAGGCCAATATGGTTTATCCTTCTCAGCATCTCTAGTCAGTCCTAGGGTGGCCATCAGTGTTTGAAATATTTGTACATCATGTCATGGGATGGCAGGCCACAGGACTTTTCTCGTGTGAGTAGACAGCAGGTATTATTTCCCTAGGGCTAGAGGACGAAATTCCCTCAAGCTGGGCCCATCAACAGCAACGATGCTCCCACGTCTCTGGAGGCAGAAATCCAGCATCTACTGTCAGCAGATGGATGGTCCCCACAGAAGCATAGGAGGAAAGTCTTTCCTAGCCTTGGCCAGCTTCCTAAGGCTCCAGGTGTCTGACTATGGACAAAACCACTCCAACCCCCACCCCCACCCACCACCCACCACCCACCATTTTCATCACACAGCCTTCTCCTGTGTGTCCGGGTCTTTTCTCCTTTGACTATTTTAAAGACTTGTTTGGGGGCTTCCTAGGATGCCTTCCCAGATGATTTCCTACCCAAGGTCCCCCAAATCATTCTATTGACAGGAGCGCTTCTTAAAATTTTGTTTATAGCCGGGCGTTGGTGGCGCACGCCTTTAATCCCAGCACTCGGGAGGCAGAGCCAGGCGGATCTCCGTGAGTTCGAGGCCAGCCTGGGCTACCAAGTGAGTTCCAGGAAAGGCTCAAAGGTACACAGAGAAACCCTGTCTCGAAAAACCAAAAAAAAAAAAATTGTTTATATTCTCTCTCTCTCTCTCTCTCTCTCTCTCTCTCTCTCTCTCTCTCTCTTTCTCTCTCTCTCTCTCTGTGTGTGTGTGTGTGTGTGTGTGTGTGTGTGTTCCCACACGCCTGAGTACATGTTTTTATACCATGTGTGAAGAAACAGCTGGAGGTCAAAAGAGGGCATCAGATCCCTTGGAACTGGAGTTGCAGATAATTGCGAGCCATCTTGGATGCTGGGAACTGAACATGCTCAGCCGTCTCTCCAGCCCCGGGCCCTCTTTTGTCTTTCTTAAATGAGTTTATATTCAAGTGAGGATCTTTTAGGGGACCCTCCATTCCACTGAACTCAGATAGATGTCCTTGCTCAAGGCAGAGCTGAGTCCTCATAGGTCTTTAGAAGTTGGGGAGTGGGCTTCCTTTGTCACAGGAAAGGGTGACAAGGCCACTCCTCCAGGCCAGAGTATGGCTGCCAAGCTTAGGAAGGAAATGACCCTGTTGCAAGAATCCTAAATGGATTTATAATAAAAACCTGGAGCCAGATATTGGGTAAATGCTGAAAGATCAGAGAGACAAAGGAACAAGCCACAGCCACTTCTCTTCTTGCCAGCTCCACGAATCCTCTGACTAAAGGCCTCTGAGTGCTCAGCCAGAAGGCCCCTAGCTCCTGTCTCCTCACGTCTTATACACCTTTCTCCGCCCAGCCATTTCACTTCCTATCTCAACCTTCCTAGTGCTGGGATTAATGACGTGTGTGCTTCCCAAACACTGGGGTTAAAGGTGTGTGCCACCACTGCCTGGCTCTGTTTCTCCTCTAGACTGGATCTGTCTCGTGTAGCCCAGTGTGGCCCTGAACTCACAGAGATCCAGATGGATCTCTGCCTCCCAAGTGCTAGGATTAAAGGTGTGTGTGCCACCACTGCCTGGCCTCTGTGTTTAACTCCGTGGCTGGTTCTGTCCTTTGATCTTCAGGCAAGCTTTATTTCTGATTACAAATATCACAACCATTACAAAAATCATTATCAAATATCATAAGTTCCCACTAGTGTTGGGATGATGGGATTCAAGCCCCTAGCCAAGATGGGCAGGCAGAGGATCACAGCTGTGCATTTCCCAGGAGGGGGAAGGCGGTCTATGCCCAACATCTGGGCTTTTACCCTTGAGAATGGACTGTTTGCTAGAAGACTGTGGCCTGCCTCCCAGCCTAGGCGATGATTAGAGAAATGGTGTGTGAACTAGATGTGGCCTTGGAGCTGAGCAAGGTCACTACAAGGCACTTGGTTGAGAGCCCAAGAGGCAAAGGCACCACTGTCCTGGAGGGGCATTGAATGATACCAGAGAAGCAAGAGCAATTAAGGACTGCTCAGTTCCTGTGTTAACTCTGCTAGACACTCGGAAAAACAGGTCGGAGAATTCTAAGACCTTTGTCCAACAGGCTGGGAGTCTGGCATAAAGAGCCCAGCATCAGGACAACCAGAAAGCAAGACAGCAGACGCCTGTAAATAAGGCTGCTTTGGAAACCTAAGTTAGAAAAGACCCTCGAGCTACGAGCTACTAGCTCAGGGCACCAGGATTGTCAGAGCACTAGGACTGTCAGAGCACTTGCTTGCTGTGTGGCACACACAGAATTTGTTCCTGTAGTCTCTCGTCATTGTCTCACAGATGAGGAGGGGGAGGCCTGTGATGATATTTTATTTGTGCTGAAATGTGATATTTTATTTGTATGTTAATAATAAAGTTTGCCCGGGGATCAGAGGTTCAGTAGCCATAAACAGAAGTCAGGCGGTGGTAGCACATGCCCTTAATCATGGGCACGCCCTTAACATGGCAGGCAGAGTCTCCGTGTGTTCAAGGACACAGCCAAATGTGGTGACACACGCCTTTAATCCCAGTACCAACCATAGAGACCTGGAGGTCTGTCTAGACAGGCAGTGACAAGGAAGTCATGTGGCTGGGCTTAGAGCCAGTGAGAAAGCAGAATAGCAAGGCAATAAAAGCACAGGTTAGACAGGAAGAGGCTCGCTTGGGAAGCTACGGCGGCGAAGTGGTAAGCTAAGGTTAGTTAGCAGCTATTGCTCTGATCTCTACGGCTTGCACCTCTGTATTTGGTTCTGTGTTTCTTATTTAATAAGACCATTTAGAAATTCATCTACAATGGCCAGACAGAGTAAACTGCTCAAAGTCATGCAGTTAGTAGGACAGTGTTATCTCTGAGCTCGATCCCAAGCAGGCTGGCCTCCATTGTCTGCCCTTGCCTTCACTGCACACTCCCAATCATGCTGGTTGTGTGGCAGGAAATGAGACAATGCCATCTGATCCTGACAGCTTTCCTGGAATAGTTAAAGCCAGGAATTATTGTCCCCTTGGTAAAGTTAATACTTAGAGATAGTGAGTGACTTGGTTAATATCACCCAGGAAACTGGAGCCATTATTTGGACTGATCTAGCCTCTGAGCCCAGGCCTGAACATTTAAACTCCTGAACACTGCTTTCAATGAAGCAGCTGCTCTCCCAGGCCCCATGTTCATGTGCCTCCAAATCCTGAGTTTATAGTCAGCAGCCAACATCCCTTAGAATGTTGTACTCAAGGGAGAGAAAGAGGAGAGATTAGGCAAAAGTCACTCGGCTCTTAGTGCTGAGACCCTGTGTTTTCCTAAGGGCGTCAGGCATTACTGACAGTTGAATAAATATTAGCTGGATCCCTGCTTCACACCAGGAATGTGGAGGGGTAGAACCTCAGTCTTTAGGGGTGCCTTTATCTCCAGACTCCCACCCCAGGGCCAGTGCCCTTTTCAAAGCCTGAAGCTGCTCTTTCCAGAGGAAGGCCTTGGTAGCAATTGCAAATGACAGCCTAGACTAAGTGAGAGTTATCTGGGATGCTTGACTGCAGCCCTATCCCAGCCCACCATCCTATCCCAAAACAATCTATACAATTGTTCAGAGGCTCCTGTGTACAATGAGAATATCAGACTGGGTGTCTCTGGAAGGCTATTAGACAATAACTGATTTAAGTGATATGACCGAAATAAATGAGGTGTAAATGACCCTCTCATTTCCTCCATAACCAGAACACAATTGGAAGGAAGAATGTGTGACTAAGAGAAATCCAGTCTAGAGCCGGACTGCCTGAGTTCAAATCTAATGCTGACTCGCTCTCTGCATACCCTTGAGAAGGTCACTCGGCCTTGCTTCACTTCCCTTGTCTCTAAGGTGCAGATGCTGTTGTAGGATGATCACTGAAGACCTCAAGGATGCCTGCTGAGTTTGGCATCGCTTCCGGCCTGTCTACCCCCAAATGAACACGAGCGCCACCTGCTAGGATCCTCGCATTTTCTAAATTAGTTCCCAGACTGGGTTTTGTTTTACTTTTTGAGACAATCTCACTCGGTAGCCCCGGCTAGCCTCAAACGTATGGCAATCCTCCTCCCTCGGCCTCCCCAGTGGAGTGCCTGAGCCACCACGCCCAGCAGCTTCCAGATTTTAGTCTGTGCTGGGAACTGATCTGCGGTGATAATACTATTTATATGAGGCTGAGGGATGATCATGTTAGAATGTGTATCTACATTCACTCCCTGAAGGAAGGATGAGCCTCTCTTTTCCAGGGAGGGTCCTCAGGGTTAGAGAGTTAACTTCTAGCCCTGTAACCACATAACCTGAAAGATCGGAACTTGGGTCTCCTTAATGTCAAACCCAGAGCCTTGGCCGAGGGTAAGTCCATTCTGTCTACTCACTCTCACATAGATGGGCTGGTTTTCACATGTCGCAGCCTGACTCTGTGGGGACTTGTCAGTCTCAGGTTGCCTTCACAATGACTGGGAAAACTAGGAGCGTCTAGTCATCTGTCTGAACCGGGACAGTCAACGATGCTGAGGAAGAAGCAAGAGCTTCCCATGCCAGATTTCTACTCGGCAAAAGCCCCCCGTGGGCCTCCTTGCTACCAGGCCCTGGGCCGTTCCTAGTTCCAGGGGGTTCCCAACTACAGCGTTTTTGAGGTTTGCTCAGTTTTCGAGTCTAGCGGCATTCAAACACTTGCTAGGCCTTGGGCCAGCCCCCGGAAATGCCTCTGGCAGCAGCAGCTGCATCCAGATCATGCAAACAGAAACAACTCCTTGTGGCCTTTGAGGCCTTTTCCTTGTGGCCAGATGCCAGGACCCTCAGAAAGCTGACAAATCCAAGGCTCAAACATCAGAAAGGGATGCCAGCAGGGAGCTTATGTGGGTGGGGGTGAGGGGGGGCTGCTGGGTTCGGCAAACTCAGACTCAACTGGAACCACACACATGGCAAAACAAGAGCCACACACTCCTTAGTCCCTTCATTACCATAATGTGTCACCTGAGCATGGAGTGGAATCCAGCCAGCTACTGGCCCTTCACCATGTGCCCTGTAATCTGCTGAGTGTGTTGATCTGAAGAAAGACGCCTCGGAGTGGAGTAGGTTCCCTTCTTGCCAGCGCTTGATTGCACATCGTCGGCTACTGCTCACCCGCTCACTCCTCTCTGCCCTGTTCACTCACTAGCTGTGTGGCTCTGGCAAGCGTACCTCACCACTCTGTCCTTCTGTGCCTTGATACAAGATCTAGGGCTAAGGGTTGTACTTCACAGGGTTGTAAAAAGATTATATATAAAGAGCTTCGTATAATACCTCAGACATAGCATACAGCATGGGTTGTTAGCACCTGCTAACCTGCAGAGAATAATTCATGCTGCTTGCCATACCTGGTAGACTGGGGTTTGCACCCCATGGTCCTCAACCTGTGGGTCGCCACCCCAGAACCTTTTCACAGGGGTCACCTGAGACCATTGGAAAACACAGATAATTACATTAAGATTCATAACAGTAGCAAAATTACAGTTATGAAGTAGCAATGAAAATAATGTTATGGTTGGGGGTCAGCACAGCATGAGGAACTGTATTAAAGGGTCACAGCCTTAGGGAGGTTGAGAACCACTGTTCCACATGGTGAGAATGCGAGCATGAGCCTCACTTTCACAGCTCTTGTGGTTCCCACAGTGTAAACACTCCCAGCATGGCACCTCCAGGCTAGTAACATCCTGACACTAAAGGCAGAGCGGCACACAACCAGCACACAATCACATATCAGTGCAAGCTGGTGTAATACTCACAGTGGACATCCTGGCTACACATCCTGAGCCTGGATCTGAGAGATGCAAATCCAGGAACTGAGGCCTTGCTTTCCTGCCGACAGGAGCTATGTGTTCCCCTCATCTGCACAGCCTTCCCGAAGGGAAATTTCCCCTTCCGCCATGCTTAGCCTGATATTGGTGGGGGGGCAGGGAGGCATAGCTCAAGAATACCTAAGTTTTCACAGTCCCGTGGTGCCTAATTTTGTAATGTGATCACCCGCCTTGTCTTCCAGAGTCAGGCACGTAAATCACCGTGTCCTCTCATGCTACCTTACACTCTTCATGACATATAACGGGCTCATGACCTGCCCTCACATGTAAATAGAAGGTACTTAAGTGCAGATACACTGCACCTAGTCCCAGGACAGTGTCTTTTCCTTGGTTAAATATGATGTTCTTTTTGATTTTTGTTTTGTTTTGGATTGGCTCTTTGTTTGGGGGGAAGGTTTTTTTGTTTGTTTCTTTTTGTTTTGTTTTATTGTCAACTTGACATAAGTTAGAGTCATCTTGGAAGAGGAAACCTAAATTGAGAAAACACCTCCATCAGATTGGTAGACAAGTCTGTGGGGTATTTTCTCAACTAATGATTAATGTGAGAGGGTGCAACTCACTGTGGCTGGTGCCGCCCCTGGGACTGTAGTCCTGAGTATATATATATATTAAAAAAAAAAAAAAGCAGGCTGCACAAGCCACGAGGAGCAAGGCAGCATTCCCCCATGACCTCTGCTTCAGTTCCTGCCCCCAGGTTCTGCCTTGAGTTCCTGCTCTGACTTCCCTCAATGATGGACTGTAACCTGTAAGGTGAAATAAACCCTTCATTCCCCAAGTTGCTTTGGTTGTACTGTTTTATCACAGCAATAGAAATCAAAATAAGACATAAGTATCAGTTGAACTGATAACTAAACAAGAAACAGAATTCCCAGGCCATTGACCAGAGAGTAAGGTTGCCCGGCATGAGTCAGTCCTCTCCTCAGTACATTCAGAGAAGTCACGAAAAGCCCCTGGAGCTCACAGGGCATCAGCAATAACTTAGGGTACATATTCATCTTCTTGGAAACAACAGGTATCCCCCAAAACTTTCTCAGAAATTTAGACAGACCTGGAGTACAGCCTCTAGTATTTGAGCGGGACATCCCTCTATTGAGAGCAGCCCTTTCCTGGTTTGAGAAACTAGCTTGAGTGTGATCAACACAGCACATTGTTGGTGAATATACATTCAGTAGAAGACACGGTTACCTCACCTGCCTAGCACTCCTTTCTTCTAGGAACAGAATTCCCTTCATTAGAATCCTCCCTCCCCAGCTCCATCCATGCCTTCTGAGTGAGTTTCACCCAGTTCTGGTGAGTCCCCTGCGGTAGTCCCCAGTGAATTTCAGGCATTTGAATATTTGGTCTCTGGTTGGTAGCCTCTCTTCTTATGATAGGCTTTGCTGGAGAAAGTGTGTCAATTGGGGGTGGACTTTGAGAATTCAAAAGCCCCGAACTGTTTTCAAGGTACCCTCTCCGTTTTCTTCATGTGGATTAAGATAAGAGCCCTGGGCTCTTAGCTACCAGGTCTAGTCACCATTCCTGTCTGCTGCCATGATGGTGACAGACTCTTATCCCTCTGACTGTAAGCCCCAAGTAAACCTTTGCTTCTATAAGGTGATGTGGCCATGGTGTTTATCATAGCAACCGAAAACTAAATATTACACCCCTTACAGGTCACAGTCGATGGGATCGGGGATCCAGTGTCTTACTAACTTTTTTCTTCCTTTCCCTTCCCTTCCTTCTTTTCTTCATTTTGTGTATTTTTTTTTACACTACTGAGAAAAGGTGTTCCAGTCTTTTTCTGAAGGTGGAAAAAGTCACAGCTATAAAATCTGGAGACTCCTGGTGTTTTGGATTCTCTTCTAGCCAAGAAGACTGCTCTGCAGGGAAAGAGAACAGACTCAAAATGCAAACACTGTCAGGAGAGAATGTAAAGGGCACGGGTCCAGCAGCGTGTGCTTGTGACCCAAGTCAGCTTGTGTCTCTCTCCATGTTCTCACTCGCCCACCACCCACTTCGAATCCCCCAGGCTCCCCACTCCACACTTCCTTTCTCGGTCCAGAGGCGTTCCACTGGTGATTTTCTGCTACTTCTCCTGGGTTTCTGTTATTTTGTATCTCCAGTCCTTCATCCTGCTTTTCTGAGTAAGGCTGAACACTCCTGAGAGCAAACAGAAAGATGCTCTCTAGGGCCTAAAACCTGAGATTATATACCTGAGAGCAGCCTTGCAGAATTGAGAATGGTAAAGGAACGGAGCATGCCATACATGATCATTTATTATGATCTGTAATCCTCACAGTGACCATTAGAGGAAGGATTACTATCCCCAAATTACAGAATATTAGCCAAGGTTTGAACAGAGTAGTAATTTACCCAAGAAGAAGATGGGTTGGAGGTTTCTTCCTTGTCCAGCTTGCTCCAAACTCCTTGCTTTCTCCAATCCATCTGCCCCAGGAATTCAGTGACTGGGAGGAAACAGTGTTGAAACCAGAGATGCTTCCTCACCTCCAGCCATGGGAGCCAACATTTCCTTCCCAGGGCTGGTGTTCGCCTGAGAAGAGAGGCATGGCCTCTGCTTGTATTTGCTCACACCTCTGACCCGCAGGACTTCTGCGCCCCACTCCTGATGTTTCCCATGGCTGCCAACCCAGATGTGCTTCCACAAAATCACGGCAGATGGGTGTGGTGAGAATAGCGGCTCCCACTTGTCCCTCCGGGCCTGCTTCGCCTGTAAGCACTTGAAGTATTTAAGTGCCCAGCCTATTCATGAAAGATTTTTAGAGGAAGTGGATTATGTAACCAGCTTTGGTACTAGATCCCAGGTGTCTGTAACCTATCAAAATGGGGATGGGTCCAAATCACGCACGCACGCAGCAACAGAAGGCGGAGAGCGAAAAGCAGCTAGCCCGAGCCAGGGTGTGAGAACAAGTTCAGGGCTTGCTGCGTCAACTGGGGTCATAGGCAAGTTCTTCACCTCTCTCTACCGGGTTGCTTCACTTGAAACCTAACCAGTGAAGGGTGTGATGGTGCAAGCCTTTAATCCCTGGGTCTCTGTGAGCTGGAAGCAAACCTGGTGTATATACTGAGTTCCAGGCCAGCTAGGGATCTATGGTGAGACCCTGTCTCAAAAACAAAACAAAACAAAACAAAAAACTAGTAACACTTTCCTGTGAAGAGTGTGTGTCACACACAGGACACCTGGCACCCAGCAGCCACTGTACATGCTGTCACAGTGGTTATTTTTGTTCTCGACCTTTATAAACTACAGAAGGCTGCCATGGGAGGATCTGAAGATTTTGTTTCTCAAAAAGAGATTTTGAGATGACACGAGGGAGGCCCACAGTCTCTCTGACACCAGGTACCTCTCTGTGGTACGTCGTGGTCTGGTGTGGGCAAAAAGTGCAGGTTATAGATGGGAAGCCCGCTGGAGTTTTCTGTTTATTTGATTTCTGAGTCAAAAACCCAAGTGCTTTTGAGCCTGAGTGGAGAGACCCACTCATCCATCTCAGATGGGATGTGTGTCTCCTAAGAACATTCTAGAGCAGTGATTTACTTTTTATTTTCACAGCTCTGGACAAGTACTCGACCCCTGAGCTACATCTTAGCTCAGAATTCTTTAGTCAAATGAAAACTCGTGAAGAACTGTGATAGCTAAACCACCGCCATTTATTTATTGAACATAGCCTTGTTTGACTTTCTTCTGGGTCCAATCAAGACAGGAAAGCGGAACTTTTTAGCGTCAAGGTGATACGTCTGAAGTCTGCCCACTGTCAAACCGTCTTCACCCCCATCTCCTCTTGATCCTTGAAGTCACCCTCACAGTACCCAGGGGCAGCACTGAGGCAGAGGGATGGAAACTAAGGCAGTTTCTACTGACAATAGAGACTATACGCCTTATAGCCACTAAAATAGTGATCCTCAATCTGTGGGCTGCAGTGATATTTTATTTGTGCGCCCCCAATAAAGCTTATCTGAGGATCAGAGGAAAAAAACCAGCCACTATATTGAACGTAGAAGTCAGGCAATGGTAGCACACGCTTTTTATCCTAGCATTCAGGAGGTTGAGATTCATCCGGATCTCTGTGAGTTCAAGGCCACACTGGGAACAGAGCCAGGTGTGGTGGGTGGCACTAACCATGGAGGTCTGGAGGTCTGTACAGACAGACAGGAAGTGATGTAGCTGGGTGGAGAGAGGAAGTAAGTAAGAGGGCAGGGACAGAAAGGCATATACGCGTGGGTATACAGGAAGTAGCTCTCTTTGGAAGCTGAGGAGTTGGTGAGGTGAGGTTGGCTGTGGCTTGTCCTATTCCTCTGATCTCTTGGTTTTCACCCCAATATCTGACTCCAGGTTTTTCATTAATAAGACTGCTTAGCAATTCATCTTACAGTGGGTCAAGACCCCTTTTGGGGAGATCAAGCAACTCTTTCACAGGGGTCCCATATCACATATCCTGAATATCAGATATTTACATTATGACTCATATCAGTAGCAAAATTAGAGTTATGAAGTCAGAATGAAATAATTTATGTTTAGGGGGTCACTACAACATGAAGAACTGTATTAAAGGATCCCAGCATTAGAAAGGTTGAGGACCATTGCAATAGACCATGATATTCTTTAATGTTCTTAAGGAGGCTGCTTAGCTGACACTCCAAATGAACTGCTCCTCTTCCTCCAGTTGAAGGTGTCTGCCTTCAGTCTCCGAGACCTGGAATCCTGTGCTGACACTTGGGCCAGAAGCTCTGGTCTCCTGCCCATCTCCTGATGGAGACTGAACTTTCCAGACATGAGCATCCCTCAAAGCAGAATGCTGCAAATCACCAGGCAGGAGGTCCCTTTGGTTACTTAATAAAATGTGGCCTCCAAGATTGGCAGAAGACTGTCCCCAAACAAGAGGAGACTGGCCACTATGGGCTGGCATCCATCCCTTTGACTCTCTTCTATTAAACACTACCACTGCAGCACATTGACCACTTGGGGTGCCATAGTCCAAACATGGGCTCAGGCAGGAGTTGTCTCACTAGCACCCAGTAGCACATTCAAGCACTTTTCCTTAAGGTTGTCAAGAATAAACGTCAAATGAAAGCAGAGAATTGCACATTGCCATCTAACCTAGCTAGCTGCATATGGTCCAGGCATGAAGTGGAGAACACTCCTCACCTAGCTCACTCTACCTGGCTCTTAACCCTCCCTGAAGCAGCAGAAACTCTCTTTCTCTCTTTCTCTCTCTCTCTCTCTCTCTCTCTCTCTCTCTCTCTCTCTCTCTCTCCCCTTTCTGTTTTTATTATTTCTTTTATTTTTGTGATTATAGTATGATTATTGTGTTATTTTCTCCTTCCCTTCCCTCCCTCCAAATGTCCCTATATACTTCTTACTTTCTTTCAAATCCATGGCCTCTCTTTTTGTTAATTGTTGTTACATGAATAAACAGTATGCACACACATACTATATATATATATATATATATATAGTGAATAAATGGTATGCACACTATATATACATAGTGAATAAACGGTACGCACACTATATATATATATATATATGATCAGTCTGTATAATGTTACTTGTATGTATGTTTTCAGGGTATGTTGGCATTGGGTAACCACTTGATTTACTCTGCTCTGGGGAAAACAGTTTCTCCTACTCTCAGCATTCTTTAGTTGCCTGTAGTTCTTTGTGTAGAGCTGAGGCCTCCTGGGCTTTCCTCCATCCACTTTAGCATGCCTAGTGTCGTCTTTGTCCAGTTCATGTTTAGACAGTCATGTTGGTGAGACTTTATGAATGCAGCTTCCGACATTCCTAGGAGACACAGTCTCACAGCAAACTCCCTGACCCTCTGGATCGTACAATCCTTACCAAAACACACACACACACACACACACACACAGCCTTTCACAATGTTCCCTGAGCTGTAGGTGCAGGAGTTGTGTTGTAGACGGATCCATTGGGACTGGGCTCCACAACTCTGTATTTTGATTGGTTGTGTTTTCTGTGGTGGTCTCCATCTGTTGCAAAGAGAAGTTTCCTTGTGGGGAGGTGAGGACTGCACTTATCTGGGTAAAAGGACAAATATTTAGAATGTAGTTAGGGATTATGCTGGTTTAGTAAAGAGGTGGTTATAGGTTCTCTTCCAAGATCTGTGACTTCACTAGCTCTGAGTAACTATTAGTCTCCTACTAACTGCTAAGTTGTTTGGCATTCAGATCCTGGAGAAAAAGAACCAAAGAGAATCCATTATTCTCCTCCATGTCTTCCTGATTCTCTAAAACTACATCTTAGGGATGAGGAGATGGATCCACAATTGTATTCACTGCTCTTGCAGAGATCTGGAGTCTGGTTCCCAGGACTCACATTAGCAACTCACAGCCACCTGTAACTCTAGTTCCAGAGGATCAGATGCCCTCTTCTGGCCTCTGTGGGCATCTGTATGCATACATCTGCACATACACACATGTAATTAAAAATAATACAAATAAATCTTTAAAGCTACACCTTTTAAATATTTTATTACCGTGGGGAAGGGTGATGTGTAAGTGCCACAGTCTGTATGCAGAGGTCAGAGGATAACTTGCAGAAGTCAGTTTTCTCCCTCTCCACGTAGGTCCTGGGAATCAATTTGGGTTATCAGAAATGCCTTTATCTGCTGAGCCATCTCACCAGCCCTAAAACTGAACCTTTTAAGCTCTGGTTTCTTGTCTCATGCTCTGTCTCTACCTAAAATGTGCATAAGAATAATCAGGAGAGGGAATGAATCTTGCCCTTTTCCTCAATAAAGTTTCATCTAAATAAAATGCAAAAGTTTAAGTATTACTTAAATGCTGCTCTGTGCATTTGTATTATTGAGATGGGCTTAGGGTGAGAGTTGAGATGGCCCTTTCACGATAAAATATTTTTTCTTTAGAAGTATGCTATGAGTCTGACATAGAGCTGTCTGTTCTCACATGGTTTAAAGGTTTAAAGTAATCCTCAAAGAAATCTAATTTAGCAAATATTATTATTGATTCCCTCACTGTAAGTGGAGAAAATCAGAACTTACAGAGTGTAAGAAAATTTCCCCATGTCCCTTGCTAGAAAGGGACAAAATGAAATGTTAAATCCAGGTCATTCTAAGTCCAAAACCAAGACTCCAACCACTACCACTGCCCAGGACTCCACCCATCAACACTGCCCAGAATCTCCTGTCACCAGCTCTGAGCATTGACATAGTTGGGAGTGGGCACCACTGTTGCCTCCAAAAGTCATTCTACCCCAACCCAATACACTAGAGTAATCCCTCTTGCCAGTAATTGACTTGGGGATGGACAAGCCTACTTTGAGTTGGTGAGACATGAGGAGAAGCTTATTGGGCATTTACTGGAGAAAACCACTTGCTTGGTGTGACAGGGAATCACTGGAAGTCAGTCTCATGTTTTCCTGCTGGATGCTGATAAGGGAGCATATTTTTTGTTTGTTTTTGGGTTGTCGTTTGTTTTTTGAAACAGGGTTTCTCTGCATAGCCCTTGCTGTCCTGGAACTCACTCTGTAGACCAGGCTGACCTGGAACTCACAGAGATCTGCCTTTCCTCTGTCTTCAGAGTGCTGGGATTAAAGGCGTGCACCACCACTGGCCCAACTGGGAACATGTATTCTTAACAGCTCGAGGGAAATAGCTTTGAGATGAGACCAACACTGTAGGGCTCACAATAGACAAGACAAAGGGGTGTACAGTCCTTGGTAAAGTCACCAGGCTCTTAATCACCCGATCCTAAGGTCTCCTCAACCAAAGCTCCTCCTCCACAAATGGACACTGTGCAATCACTTTGATTTGGATTTTCTAATACCTGAGAACCAAGCATCTGCCTTGAAGCAGATAACGGCAGTATTGCTTTGTACTACAACTGATCACCAGGTTTCTTCTGAAAGGACTATTAGGCAGTTTGGTTAGGAATGTCCTCAAATATCAAATATACTACACTTATTAAAATCACTATCCCTGGCATCTGAATTTCAATTCCATCTCTTCCATTAGACAGCTGGGAAATTTTGCATGAGGAATTTGCTTCACCTTCATTTCCTTGTCTACAGAATAGACACAATAATAGTGTTAGCATCAAAGGATTGCTCTTAGGCTTAAAACAGATAACAAACATGAAACAGTAAAGATAGGACCAACACAGTAAATATTAGGAACTTCAGTGACAAATTAAGGTTGGGTCCATCTTCTAGGATGCTTTGCATCATATAACAGCTCAAGTGACCATGTAATTTATCTTGAAAGCTAGACTGCTTTTTGCCTGAGATAAATGCTTAACTGAAATAGAGGAGCACTCTATCCCAGGGAAATCTGGAGGTATGACCTTGTTAGAGATACCAAGATTGAGTCCTGGAGAGCATCATCTCTCCAGAGATGCTCATTCATCTAAGATACAGTTATTGTACTCAACTATAGCTCATCCAAGCATCCTGGAACTTCACATTGTGGTCCATGATGAATGGGAGTTCTTTACAAGGCCATTGTAGAAGAGCTGTGTTGCAACATAAAGCTAATGCCTAGCATATTTCCTTTCTGCACTTATAAAAACAGAAACTTTTTTACAAGCTCTTTGCAGACTGCACTCAGCCTTTCCTAATCCCATATCTGTAATATATTTCAAAGAGATGTTATGAAGACAGCATTGAGGAATCATCTTAATGTAATTAAATGAGACGGATTATTATCCCAACTTGAAAAGATGACTCTCTTTTTCTTTATTCCATGCCAAAGGAAATTTCAGAAAATGAGTTCAAGCTGTAAGCCTTCCTGCTGCTACCTCAGTGCCAGTGTAAGAGTCCAGGACCTGAGAACACATACCCTGTGCCAGTAATGCTGAACTAAAGGTGGGTACTATGAAACCCGTATGAAATCCTTCAGACTTGAAATGCTTTCATCAGTAAAGCTGCCTGACTCCTGGTGAGGTCCAGAATGGATTCTGTCTTAGGAAGCTGCAAGACTGTATTATGTTCTTTCTCTTTCCCAACAGACACCTTCATTTCTACAAGTGGCTTCAAAAGTTCACCCTGGAGGTCTTTCCTCAATCAGAAAGGACTTTGGGGAAAGTGATTCAGCCCCCGAAGTACTGGACAGTTGGCTGTCTCTACCATACTATTCCACACATGTGCACACACATGGCATGGCAGGGCTGGTGTTTGGATGGACTTGGCATCTTTTAGTTCCCAGGGTCCAAGTTTCTTTGAACCTGTTTGGCCAAAACAGAGAGAAGTTGGGTCTTTTCTTCGACTATTTGTAAAATTATCCTTCTCCCCCAGGTAAGAACAAAAGTGCATGTGTAGACAACTTTCTAAATGGTCTTATTAAATAAGAAGCACAGAGCCAAATACAGGGGTGCAAGTCATAGAGATCACAGCAATAGCCACCAACTAACCTTAGCTCACCACTTCACCATAGCTTCCCAAGAGAGCCCTTTCCTGTCTAGCCTGTGCCTTTATTGCCTTCCTGTTCTGCCTTCTCATTGGCTCTAAGCCGAGCCACATCACTTCCTCGTCACTGCCTGTCTAGACAGACCTCTATGGTTGGTACTGGGATTAAAGGCGTGTGTCACCAAGCTTGGCTGTGTCCTTGAACACACAGAGACACTGCCTGCCATGTGATTGGATTAAGGGCGTGTGCTACCACTGCCTGACTTCTGTTTATGGCTCGCTATGACCTCTGATCTCCAGGCAAACTATTTATTAACATACAAATGAAAATCACATTTCAGCACAAATAAAATATCACCACATACATGCTACCCCAGAGGATGCTGGCAGTATCTCCACACATGAGGGACTCCAAATGAGGCGTGGGCTACCTGACTGAGGAGACAGGACTAGAGAGAATGGTGGGGAAAAGAGAAGTCCCTAAACAAACCATACTTAAAGCCACCCTGCTTCAGAATCCCCAATTTCGAGTTCTGCAAACACCATTGTAGCCATTAAGAAAATTCACAGTTGCTTTCTTAATGATTTTGTCCTTGAGGAAATATAAATGCCATAAAAACTTAGAGAAATTGTTAAGTTGAATCATATTAAATTGCCTACATTTACTTATTTTTGCCATAGAAAACAATTGCACGTTATTCAACCAATTAGTAAGAAAAAGTTGCTTTTCAAAACTACATGACCAAGGAGCTTTGCCCTACTTACAAAACATCTTCCCCAGCCTTCTCTCCAGGCCTGGTCCAAAGCAACACCACCTCTTGCCTGGAAGGCTGCTCTAAACTCCCAAGGAGCCCACACTGTCTCTCTAGCCCCCTCCAATCCTATCCACTCCCTCTATTGCACCAGGGCCACCTCTTCACTGTGGAAATCTGATACTTTCCTTCTTGAAATCCTTGAATGACTTTGTATTTCTCAAAGAAATGTTTCAAAATCCGTAAGCAGCTCTGGAGGCTGTCGGCAATCTGAGCTCCCAGTTCATCCGGAGACTTTCTGAGCTCTCTCCTCTCACTCGCCATCGTTCCGTGCTCTCTCTCCTTCCCATCTGGGCTTAAGTTGCTCTGTCTTGAACATTCTGTCATCTGTTCGTCAGGCTTGTCTGTCATCAACTTGGCACAGCCATGCCTGTCTAAGAATAGGAACTGCAATGCAACCAGATTCCCTCTCTCACTGGCAACAGAGGGATCTGTCAGATTTGGAAAGCAGAAATGAAAGTCCTTTATTCTTCCAAGGCCAGGGGGCCCATTTGACAGATAGGGAGCTGGGTCAGACCTGACAGCATTCCAAACCTTAGCACACTGCACAGGATACTGCAGGGAGGACGGAGGGAAGGTTGATAATTTTATTTTCTTATTCACCTGTCCTATTTAATTTTGTATGCACATATTAGACACCTACCACATAGACATGTTGTACTAAAAGTTGGGGAGTGAATTGAGTAGATTTTACTCAAAAAGGTCTTAGTCAGTGTTCTATTGCTGTGAAGAAACACTATGACCATGGCAACACTTATAAAAGAAAGCATTCAATTGGGACTAACTTACAGTTAGTCCATTATCCTCATGGTGGCACACAGGCAGACATGGTATCTGAGAGTTGTACATCCAGCTCCAAAGGGAACCTGAAGAGGAGAGATACTCTGGGACTAGGTTGGGCTTCTGAAACCTCAAAGCCTACTCCCAGTGACATATTTCCTTCATTAAGGCCACACCTACTAACACTTTCAAATAGGACCACCCCCTAAGTGTTGTGTGATATTTTGATTGTGTTCTGACAAATAAAGCTTGCTTGGAGTCAGATGGCTGATCTAGCCACTAGCTGACCTAAATTAACCATAGAGGTTTAGAGGTCTGTCGACAAAGAGGAAATGGAAAGTAGTAAGGCGGGGCAGAGAGAGGATCTCAGTCTTTTTGGAGGACAGAATGGTAGAAGTAAGAAGTGACTGGTGGCTGCTCCTTGCTTCTCTGATCTTTCAGGTTCTTACTCCAATATTTGACTCCTGATTTTTTTTATTGATAAAGATTAATTAGATTAATGCTTCATCTGGCATCCAACTTTTGAGGCATGAATTCATGAGATAGCCACATGCCCATGTCTTGGCAGCCACCAGCACCTGATGGAGCTGCACACTGGAGCTGTAACCACCAGAGTCACCACGTAGCCGGCTAGCTTTTCCTTTTCTTCCCAAAGTCCTTTGAGTGAGTCTGGAATTTTCTTGTGGCAGCCTCTCTACAGCAGTCTCCACAAGCCCCAAACTTCACAGACTCCTGGGCTCCAAACACCCCTGGAGTCAGCCCCTCACCATGGGCCAGCTCTGCCTTCAGGCAGCTCTGTGTTTTCACCTTCCACCTGCCACATGTGCTGTTTTCACACATACCCCTGTGTCTGCCTTTCAGATAGCTGGCTCTTTGATTCCTTTTTCCCATGGGTTGTGAGCTTCCCCTGGACCCCCTCCTTAGGCTGCTGCCACACTAGGGTAGCCACCTTGACACCCACTCAGGCAACTGCCACATACCCTCAGCTCACAACTGTGCACAATCAGTGGCAACTGTCCTTAGCCAGGCTGTGCATTGCCTGTGTTCTCTGCCCAGAGGTGCTATGCAGCAACAGCCAGCCTTACACTTCACTGTCATCATCAGCAGATTTGGTGGGACAATTTGGAATTCTTAAAGGGGGAAACTAGTTTAAAAAGGGGGAGCAGGTGGTGGTGGCACACACCTTTAATCCCAGCACACGGGAGGCAGAGGCAGGCAGATCTCTGTGAGTTTGAGGTCAGCCTGGTCTACAAAGCGAGTTCCAGGAAAGGCACAAAGCTACACAGAGAAACCCTGTCTCGAAAAACCAAAAAAAAAAAAAAAAAAAAAAACATGGGAAACAATATTATGATGGAGGAAGTTAGGTCTCTGTATGATTCCTCAATGGATGCTTTGAAAATAGAACAATTAAATGAGGAAATAATTAACTTATCTGGGATTTACATACTATCAATTATAGTCATTATCAGTTTGGTAAGTCTTGTTTTATCCCAAAGAAAGTTGGTTGACATCAGTGCCAAATACAAGAGATTGACTGATAAGATATAGGCCTTAGAAAAAGTTATGACTGATAAGTTACAAGCCTCATTAAAATAAATAATAGAGATATTCAGATATAGACAGAAGAATTTAAAGGAGAACCAACCTCACCATTACATTATGAAATTAGAGAGGAACAGCCCAAGAATATAAAAAAAAAAACACCCTTAATTTATCCAGTCACATTACAGGAACAACCACCAAATGATGGGTATCACCTAGGCCATGGAAGAGCTCACTGGATTCCTGTGGAAATGTTAGATTTGAGGAGATTTAAGGAAGTGATAGTCTCATGTGGTGTGCATTCACCTTTTGTGAAGCAGATTTTAAATTCATGGGCAACTAGTAACAGAATTATCCCACAAGATTGGAAGACTTGGTTATAGCAGTATTAGAACCTGGTCCTCATTTACAATGGAGGACCTGGTGGAAAAAATGAGTCTAGGACAATTGAACAATGAATTAGGGCTAGAGGTATTGAAATTTCCCAAGACCAACTTCCAGGAGAGGGCAATTATGCTGATATACAAGAAAAGTCTATATAGGATGCTCACACCTTGGTTCTATGCCATATAGCAGCTTTGAATGCTTGGGACACGTTCAGAAAATGTTGATGAAGTTGATGAAGTCAGAAAGAGAACTTAGTTATTTACTAAGGTTATACAGGGCCCAAAAGAAACCTTCACAGATTCTTTACAAGGACTGACTTCAGCTGTAAATAGAATGATACCAAATCTAGAAGCTAGACAAACATTGAATCTTTGGCTTTTGAAAATACTAATTCATAATGCAAAAGGATAATTAGGCCTTTAAAGGTAGTATCAGCACTCATAGAGGAATAGATCTGAGATACAGTCAATCTTGAATCTTATAACCATGATAATACTTGGATAAGAGAGGTGATTTCCAGAGGCTTGAAGAAAAATTAAAATGTCAGTTGTTTTAATTGTGATAAACAGGACCATCTGAAAAGGGATTGCAGGCATGGTGTTCCTAGAAACAATGTTTTTTCTAGGAATAATCCAAACAGAAAGTCTCTGCCTTCTGCCTTCTGGAGTATGCAGAAGGTGCAGCAAAGTTTGATATTGGACCAATGAATGCAGATTAACAAGGGACAGACAAGGTAACCCTTGTTGTCAGGAAATGCCTTGGGGGGTCTCTTGAAGGCCCCCATGTCAATTTGGTTCAATAATTCCCTGTTTCCATGGGGGAAACTGCTCCACAAAGCAATTAAATGAACTAATGCCTATGTAAAAACAACAACAACAAAAAAAAACCCATACTGCTCAGATGATAGAACAGCTTTATAAGATAAAGCAAAAATTTCAGGAGAAACTATAAAGCAAATATTTTGGCAAACTTCTATAAATGATCAAAGACCAAAGTGAAAAATATGAATAAATGACATTGTAATTGAGGGTCTGGTAGACATAGGGGCAGATGTAACAATAATTGCACCAGAATCTTGGCATCCAAATTGGCCTCTTCAGGAGGTAAATGTTTAGCTTTTAGGGATTGGAATTTTTATCTCAGGTAAAAAAAAAAGCTCAAGATGGGTCAAATGTATAGGGCCAGAAGGATAGAGGGGAAAATTTAAGCCATTTGTGGCTAACATAGCAATGAATTTATGGGGATGTGATTTTTTATAGCAATACCCAGATGAACATTCCTCCAATCTCAGAAACAAACCATAAATTAACATATGTTTCTGGGGAAAATACTAAAAGTATTATAAAGAACAGTCACTGACCATTCAGGTTGTACATAAACAGGGTACAACAGCTGCTGATATTTCAAAGGTACCATCAGCCCTAATTTTAAAATGGTTGACTGACAAACCTGCCTGGGTGAAACAATGGCCATTGACATCAGAAAAATTTCAGGCCTTAGAACAGCTGGTACAGGAGCAGCTTAAATGCTCAACATATTGAAGAATCAACCAATCCTTAGAATTATCCTATATTTGTCATTAAAAAGAAATCTGGAAAATGGAGAATGGCAACAGATTTGAGAGGCATAAAGTAATTCATCCAATGGACTCTCAACAGCCTGGAATTCTCCTTCCTTCTCTATTACCTGAAGGATAGTCTTTTATAGTTATTGACTTAAAAGACTATTTCTTCACGATACCTTTACAAGAACAGGATCAAGAAAAATTTGCCTTCATGGTGCCTACTATAATAGCCCGTTAAAAGATACCAGTGGAAAGTTGTCCCACAAGGGATGTTAAAGAGTCCCACCTGTGCTAATATTTTGTACATCAGCCATTGAAAATAATTCATAAACAGTTTTCTCAATCTATAATTTACCATTATATAGATTATATCTTACTACCTAATTCAGGTGCAGACATTTTTGAGAAAATGTTTGAGGAAGTAAAGAAAATTTTGCTTTGTTGGAGATTATAAATTGCTCCTGAATAAATACAAAGAGGAGATTCTATTAATTACCTAGGATTTAAAATAGGTTTACAAAAAATTCAACCCCAAAAGGTACAAATCAGGAGAGATTTACTGGGAGACATTAACTGGCTATGGCTCACAATTAACAACTCAAAAAATAAGTAATTTATTTCAAGTCTTACAAAGTGATAAGGACTTAAATAGTCCAAGAAATTATCAGCTGAAGGTGAGAGAGAATTGGCTCTGGTAGAAAAGAAATTACAGGATGTACATGTGGATCATTTGGATCCAGAGTTTGATTGTATTCTGGTTATTTTACCTTCTACACATTCCCTTACAGGAATCTAATGCAGAGAGAAGACAATATCTTAGAAGGAATAATTTTATCACACAAACAGAGCAAAAATCTAAAGACCTATGTAGAAAAGTTTTCTGAGCTGATTCTAAAAGAAAAATTGAGACTTCATCAATTAGCAGGAATGGACCCAACAGAAATTTAAGTACCTTTTGCTAATGCTGAAATTTCCTCTTTATGGGCAGAAAATGAACACTGGCAAAGAGTGTGCAGTAATTTTTTGGGAGAGATTAACAACAAATATCCGAAAAGCAAGAGAATTTGGTTTATAAAGAGAACTAACAGGATCCTTCCTCACATTGTATGGGAACACCATTTCTGGAGCCCCTACATTTTATACTGATGCAAATAAATCAGGAAAGGCAGGTTACAAATCAGGAAACTTAAGTAAAGTGGCTCAAAACCCTTATGATTCTGTTCAAAAGTCAGAATTATATGCTGTTCTCATGGTATTATTAGATTTTCCAGATTTCCTCTTAACATAGGTACTGATTGTCAATATGCAGAAACAGTTGTTTTACATATTGAAACTGCTGAATTAATTCCAGATGATTCAGAATTGACGTTCTTATTTTTTCAATTACAAGAAATAATCAGAAACAAAAATCATCTTTTATATATGACACATATCAGACCTCATATGGGACTACCAGGTCCTCTAGCACAAGGTAATGATGAAATTGATCAACTATTAGTAGGAAATGTGCTAGAAGCCTCAGAATTTTGTAAGAAACATCATGTTAGTAGCAAGGGTTTGAAAAAAAGATTTTTCCATCACTTGACAACAAGCCAAGGAAATTATAAAGAAATATCCTATTCGTTCTTTGTAAACCAAACTCCACTACCTGCAGGAAGTAACCTAAAGGTTCCTCAAAGAAATGAATTTTGGCAAGTGTATGTGTTTCATTTTGCAGAATTTGGAAATTTAAAATATATACACCATACCATAGATACATAGTCAGGATTTCAATGGGCAACTGATTTGAGTTCTGAAAAGGTTGATTCTGTAATTACACGTATGTTAGAATTTATGGCAATCATGGGGATAAATGTACAAATTAAGACTGCAATGCTCCAGCATATGTCTCCAGTAAAATGAAACAGTTTTTTTGCATATTACAACATAAAGCATATTACAGGTATACCACACAATCCTACCAGGCAAGCAGTTATATAAAGATCTAATCAAACTCTAAAAGATATGTTTAATAAACAGAAATGAGTAATAAAGACCCCCAAAGATAGATTGCACAATGCTTTATTAACTTTACATTTTCTAAATGCTAATGAGAAAGGAATGACAGCTGAGGAGAGACAATGGATAATAGAAAAAAAAACTACTGAATTAAATCAGCCCGTATATTTTAAAGATGTGTTGACCTCAGAATGGAAACCAGGAAACATGTTACGTAGGGGAAGAGGTTTTGCTTTTGTTTCCACAGAAGAAAAGCTATGGATACCATCAAAATTGATAAAGGTTGATTTGGACAAGAGAGACCTCTTGATTAGAGGAGGTAATGGTTCATCAAACAGTGTGACCATTCAATCTAAAACTAACAAATACTTTTCACTTGATCAGATATAACTTGCCAAAAGGGAAACTCCACAAAGTTAGGGTTGGGACAGGGTTTTGTTTTTGTCTTTCCAGGAGAATGAAAGCATCCAACTAAGGAATTTGAAGACCACTGGACAAATAAGATATCTGAAGAAAAAGGACAAATCATCCAGAAAAAATGTTCCAAGAAGAAGAGTAAATTAGCCTATTGGTATAGCACATTTCGAACAGGATAAAACTTCATAAATCTTCCCAAATGTTTGTTTCTGCTGTTCTCTACAGACATATAATACAAATGATCTTTTTGTAGTCCCAGTTCAATTGAAAATTAAAGCTGGCTTTGGCATTGGAGTGGGGTTCTCTCCTTCTCCAAACCCAAGCATGCTTGTTAAAGGAAAATCTGAAATCTCTGTCTCATGTCAGAAGAGCCACCTGATATGGGACAGAAGAAAAAAACGAAATTAAGGGACTATTCTATTGTAGCTAATCTCATAATTTTTGGTTTTATTTTGACTCTTTAAACCTTTCTTAAGGTATAAATATTATCTCAAAATTTAAAAGATTAACATAGATATATTTTAAACTTTTTGTCATAATATTAATGATCATATAGAGTACTAACTAATTCTAGAAAAAGGCTTCATCTACCTTCCTGTACATGATTTCAGGTTTGAGTCTCTATCAGGTAACTAGGAATTAAGTTTTTGTACTCTGGATATACATAACAGATTATGGTCTCTTAACCTCTTTGAGATCTGCTGCATATAACATTTAAAATGTTTAAGTTTTCTGCAGTGAACCATGACCATGCCTAACAGCGACATTTGAAGTCTCCAAAAGGAGAATGGGACCCCACAATGATGATTCTGCCTGGATTGTGGTAATGCCACTAAGCTTACAAGCACCAACCAAAGATTGGCTTTGGACTACAAACTGCTCAAGCTAGCTGAGATCCTCCAGCCTCACAGACTACTCTAGCCAGGACTTCAGATAAGCCCTTCACTTTCCCATTATACAGAGACTGGACAACAAATGATGCAGCTAGCTCTCCCAGGACTTGACAAGTATCCCAATTGTTTTTCAGGGTCCTCTAAAGATGCTGTCACCCCCAGACAACAGTAAGTAATTTTAAGAACATGATGTCCACATTCCCAAGAGGTGGCGTGGGTGGGTTTTGATCATTCATTGGGTTATGGATATTTGTCATTGTTTAGAGAGGTGTTACAAGTTATTATCAGTAATGGTCAGGAAAAAAAGCTGAACAAAGATTAGATTCAGGAGTCTTGTGCTGAAAAGAAAAAGGGAGATATAGAAATAATAAGATAAAAGAGTAGATTATTGAATCTACTTTTAAACCAAAAAAGAAGCTATTGTTCTTAAATGTTTTACATTGGTATGGATTTTTGTATATTGATGCTGTGAAATGGTCTTTCTGTACACTGTAAATATGTGTTGCTACTATTGGTTAATAAAGAAGCTGTTTTGGCCTATGGTAAGGCAGGATAAGAGCCAGGTTGGAAATCCAAGAGAGACAGGGAGAAGAAGGATGGAGTCAGGGAGATGCCAGCTCACCACCCAAGGAGCAACATGCCCACAGACTGGTAACACCACAGTCATGTGGTAATACATAGATTAATAGAAGTGAGTTGAATTAAGTTGTAAGAGATAGGTAATGATAAGCCTGAGCCATAGGAAAAACAGTTTATAGTTAATATTAAGCCTTCTGAGTGATTATTTTATAAGCTGCTGCAAGCTGGTGGGACACAGGAAAACTTCTGGCTACATATTGATACAAATTTGAGGTTATTTCTGTTATACTGTATATATGTTTACATTGTTGTTTAAGATATTTTTGTATATTGACACAAATTTAAGGTCATTTTTGTTAGAACATACTATACATATGTTTCTACTCTTATTTAAGGCATTGTACCTATGCAACTCATTTAACAATGTAATATAAATATCTAGTCCTTTAAAGTTATCATTACAAACTATTTACTATAATAAAGAAATGCAGGTTAGTAGGCAGTCACCTATTACTATCAAACTTGTAGTCATGTTAGGTGTGTTTTCAAGATCAAACAAAGACACATTTTAGATAGACAAGTGATCTTCAAACACATCAGAGATCTACAGAAAATGGCATTTAAGACGTTTTAATAACATAAGGTTTTTTTATGAAAATGAGACATGTCAGCTTCTGGCAGCATCAATCAACTTTAGAGAAGATGATGGGCATCAAAGAAACTTCATATGGAGTTTACTTTGTGGCAAAAGTTAGCTACTGGTCAAAAAACTGCCCTTACTTTGACTGCTAACAATATGCTGTCCAAGTTGGACAAGCAGGACACAAAACAAAGTGACTGCCAAACTTTGCAAGACAAGGTGGGACAGTCCTTCAGAAATCTTGCTCCACAGAAAACTCTGTTAGATATTCTAGGCCTGAAGGCCAAAGATGGACACCCCAACAAAGGAACCTTAGGAGACTGTCCAGACAGCCAGGTGTTTTCTGTCATTTTTTGTTTTTGGAAAATGTTTGCTCTACACTTCCTGTTTATTCAAGTAATATTTTATCCTTTTCCGGATTCTCTGATAGAGTTGAAGACTAGATAGCTGGAGTTATAGTTTTCCTTTTTAGCAAACTCGGAAAAGACACTCACAAAAGAGGTATAAAGTATATAAGGTTGAGAGACATCAAAAGATAGTTTTGGGTTGGTAATGAAAGTTAGGATAGAAAGTGAATTAGGTATAACACTTTGGACTCACCAAGATAGGATAGATAATGGAGTATTTTCTCTGAATTTGTGAAATGCAAATGGACTGGACATTATTAATGTAATTCTTGCCTGTATATATTTGTATATAGTTATTATACTTATTATATATAGTTTTTCTATGTTAGTTAAAACCTTCCTTTTTATTTAGACAAAAAAAGGAAAATGTTGTGTGATATTTTGATTGTGTTCTGACAAACAAAGCTTTCTTGGAGTCAGAGGGCGGAGCTATCCACTAGCTGACCTAAATTAACCATAGAGGTTTGGAGGACTGTAGACAGAGAAGAGATAGGAAGTAGTAAGGTATGAAGGAGAGAGGATCTCATCCTTTTGGACAGAGGAAAGGTAGAGGTAGGAGGCGACTGGTGGCTGCTCCATGCTTCTGTGATCTTTCAGCTTCTTACCCCAATATCTGACTTCCAATTTTTTATTGATAAAAAGATTAATTAGATTAATGCTTCACCTAAGCATTCAAATATAAGAGATTGGGGTTGGGGGACTTTCTTCAAACCATGACACTGGAAAAGGCAAACAGGTAGATAGATGCTTACAGCATATGACAATACGTTGAATTCTTGTGGCAAAACTTGAAATGTCTCAGACAGCCCACCACACAGTGGCTTAGGAAACCAAGCAGTGTGCTCCTATCATCTGCACTAAATTCCAAGAAGAGAAGAGGGTCCTTCTGCCCCACATATTCAGGGACTTAGCGTCCTTTCATCTGCTGTCCTACTGGACCCTGGTGCTGTCCTCATCTTCGTACTTGAGGCTGAGCCGCATGTCTGTGCTTCTGCTAGCAGGAAGGGGGAAAAGTGTGGAAGAGCCAGAAGTGAAAGTGCAAAGGCAAGGTGCTGCTATTCGTTTAGTTCCCTGAACATAGCCAAGTATAGTGCAATTAGGCCTGGCAATGAGCTTCTAGCTTCATGTCAGGTACCAGTGCCAACATAAATGAAGGAGAAAAGATGTTATGGACAGCCAAACCAGCCATCCAGGTGAGTGAGGATGTAAATGGGAACTGAGATCACAGGGAAATTTTCTCATTGTGAAAGAAACAAGGAAGTCATCATGAACAAAACATCTCCTGAGCTGTGAATCTTGAAGGATAAGTAAGATGCCATCATTCTAGTAAGATGGCAAATTGCTCTCAGAGTGCAGAGGACAACTAGCCCAAGAGGCCGTAATTCAAGTGTATGTATGTATGAAACTGAAGTCCTATTTCATAGCTGTCTGGTCTTTCTGGGATGACATGAAGTCCAGCCCAGTGTGGACCAATACATAATCAAAATGCATCCACAGTAAACCTCCCGCTCCTGCCCCCGCCCTCTCCCAGACACCTGGGACAGGAGAGGGTGGTACAGTTGCTTCTCTTCTCTTTCCTTGCTCTGTCCCTTCCTTTAGTTGGTTGCTGATTTGGTGCTGCATGGATCACCAAGAAAGGAGAGACGTAAAGCCAGCGACAATATTACTTGGTCTTGTGATGCACTGACTTTGGGTTTTCCTAAATTGGAAGAGGTACAACTGCTGGCTCTTTCTTGTATTACATTGTGTGTCTGTGACTGTTTGTCTGGGGGGGGGGAGAGTCTGTGTGGGTCTGTGTATCTGTGTCTCTGTGAACACAGGCACACAGGGACACACTCTGGTACATCCATTCCACAATATATATGTGAAGGTCAGATGATAACTTGTAGTCAGTTCTCTCTTTCTACCATGTGGGGCCCAGAGAGCAAACTCACGTTGTCAGCCTTGGCAAAAAGCACCGTTACCTACACTGACATCTAGACAGCTCTGGCTCACTCTTTTATGAGGAACTTTGATGGGTGTCCCTAGGACAAGGCTGTGGCCTCCAATGGATCATAGGATGGTCCAACTCTCTGTTGAGTCCCATTTTTCTCTTTAGCTTCTGGGTGTAGCAGAAGAAAATACAGAAAGGGCATTGCAGTTATGAAAAGCCAAGGACAGCACTTCTTAAAGACAAGATATGGGACCTTAGACAAAGGAGCCTGTTCTAAGAGGACCTGATGGAGAAAAATGGGTCCTGTGAGTCCCTGGGAGGACACACCAAGCTCTCTGGATGAAGACCAAGGGGAGTATCACAGCAGTTGGGAAATGTGAAAGTCACAGTCATGACTCTCCAGCCTCTCCTCACTTCCTCCTGTTCTTCTCCAGGCCAGTGGCAGGGGATTTTCTGTTGCCTGGGGCAACTCTTAGCAAGTCAGGCACAGGGGACCTAGCCCTCTTAAGGATATGGGGGTATTGTTGACCTTCTGATCCACAAGGGAAACTCCAAGAGGTGGGGAGGACAGGAAGACTTTCCTTTAACATGTTATTAGCATACTGAATGGAATTATTTTTTGAGGGATCAGGAATGAAGCTTGGTGGCAGAGTACTTTCCTAGGATGTGTGGTGCTCTGGGTTCACTCTCTAATAGAGAAAATAAAAGCAGTATTGTTTTGCAATACTGCTTGTCTGTGCATTGGCTAGACAAAATAATGGGTCATTAAGCAAGATGTGGTAGTGTGTGTCTATAATCCCAGCCCTAGGGGTCAGAGGCAGGAGGATTGCAAATTCAAAGGCCACATAGCTTAGAACTTTGTTCCTCAATAAAGCCAAAACAAAACAATGATAAAAGCCAGACAGTAGTGGCAGCATGTAGGTATAATGCAGTACTCAGAAAGCTGATGCAGTTGCATCAGGAGTTCAAGATCAGCCTGGGCTGTGCACCAAGGTCCCATCTCAAAGCCAGTGTGGTTTACCGTCTTCTGCCACCATCCCTTAGGAAGCTACCCCTTTCCTCCCCTGGCCACTCTCAGGGATGACCCGTCATTTGAACACCTACACTTCATGGGGCACTGTCCTGGGTGCTGAGGGTACGTGGCATAGAAAGCAGATCAAATCTTGCCCCTTCAGGAGCTTCTATTTTAAAGGGGATAAAAACAGAAGTGATTGCGTGTTATTGGTGTGTGATAAGTGGTACATCTCCTCCAGATGGGAAGATTCCCAGCATCAGACCCAGAGTCCTGGGAGCAGGGTTCTAGAGAAGAGAGTGGCATGTAAACACAATTAGAATACAATGCTTCCTCGTGAGTCAGATAGGCATGTGTGCACAGAATGCTGAGTGACTCACGCAGCTTAAGGGCATCAGGGAAGATTTCACTGGCTTTTTGTTTAGAGAGCACACTATTGTATTATAGAAAAGTAGAAGATAACTATCTGCAAATGCAGGCTTCTGCCAGCTTTCCCCCAAAGCCCCAGGCCGTTCCCACCCAGAGGACCACTCTGGTTCAGAACTGGGGCCAGAAGCCTGACAGCACAAGGTACCTCCTACCACAAAGGTAGCACTGTAGGGCAAAAGACCTAGGGAGAAACTGAGGGGAAGGACTTCACGATCAGTCCATGAGACCCAGAGAGAAGGTAGCCAGTCAGCTGCGCACTCTCTGTGAAGTTGGAGCCTGGCTGTGCCCCGGGACTCATCAGTGAAGCTCTTTAGATGGGAGCTCCCCAAAAGCTCTAGTATATCATCTCATCTTATTTTGCATGAGTCCTGGGTCCAGAGCCATGATCTCCCTACAGCAGCTCATTAGGTAGGGTTCATTTGCCAAAAGAGCTAGAGGAATAGGTGACAGAGTGCTTGCCTTAAAAGTACACGGCCCTGGGTTCAAATCTAAGCACCACTGAGAGAGAGAGAGAGAGAGAGAGAGAGAGAGAGAGAGAGAGAGAGAGAGAGAGAGAGAGA
>CABHPQ010112395.1:11898-41812 GCA_902168405.1 Peromyscus aztecus
ACACACACACACACACACACACACACACACACACACACACACACACACCAGCAATTGTCAGTAAGGATGTGGGGGAGATGGAACCCTTAGTCACTGCTGCTGGTCCTGGGAAGGTAAATTAGTCCAGCCACTATGGAAATAATAGGGATGTTTTTTCCCAAAAACACACACACAAAATAACACAAAGATAAAATTATATGCCCAGCTATTTCATTTTGGCTGTTTACCAAAAAGAAATTTCAGCAGAGATACTTGCATACCCATGTTAACAGAAGCACTATTTACACCAACAGATAAATGAATGGAATCATGTGTTATCTATACAAAGAGATGTTTTACTTGGCCATTAAGAGGAACTAGACTATGTCATTTTCAGGATTGTGGGTGAAAATAAATATCATGTAAAGTAAAATAAGCTAGTTTCACAAAGATAAGTATATCTAATATATGTGTGTGGGTTCTAAGGGGTAAAAAAATGACATAAAAGTAAAGAGAGGACTATGAATAATCTGTGAGGGAAAGAAGAAAGGGGAGGTATAAAGAAAGTAATAATGGGGTAACTATGATCAGTGTACAATATATGCATGTACTGAAATGTTATAATGAAACACCTTACTTTATAAAAGTAATATATTCTAATAAAATCTTTAAGAATAACACAATGAACACTAATGACCAGTGTAGGCAACCAGAATTATAACAGTTTTGGAATTATATTACTACTGGCAATAAAGAAATTGCAGTGTTTTGCTTAGAGACGAAGAAATTTGAAAGAAAAATAGAAGATACTTTCAACTATGTGAAAGAACTTCCATCGTGGGCTGGAAAGATTGTTCAGTGATTAACAACACTGTCTGCTCTTGCAAAGGGCCTAGATTTGGCTCCCAGAACCCACATAGTGACTCACAACCATCCTTAACTCCAGTTCAAGGTGATCTGATGCCCTCTTGTGGCCTCCACAAACACTTGGCATATATGTGGTACATGGTACAGATACATACACATGGGCAGAACATTTATTCTCAAACTAAACCTTTGAGAAAAGAACTCTCACATGAAGATTTTATAAATACCCTGTGTGTGTGAGAGAGAGAGACAGAGACAGAGACAGAGACAGAGACACAGAAAAGCAGACTTTGGCGGGGGAAGGAATGAGATCAGTAGAAGCAGAGTAATGGGGGATGGTGAATATGAGTTAAGTATAATGGCGTACATGTATGAAACTATCATAATACAATTCATTGTTTTGTCAACTAACTAGAAATAATAGTAAGACCATGCCAGCTCAAAATAATGGAGAAAAAAACTATCCCATCTGAAAAACAAAGATCAATCTCAGTACTTGGCCATTATTAGAAGCTGAATCGAGATATTCTTAAATCATCTGAAGCATACAAAGCCTCCCAAGAAAGTAATTTATAGACTATACCTCACTTCTTATGTGCTTCTGAGAAATGTTTACTGCCAGTGCTTCCCTAACAGTATTAAAGATTTGGAGAAAGTAGAAATAGTTGGCTGAAATGAGACAACGCTGCTATTTCTTTGGAGTCTCGTTACGGTCATGGGACATTTTATCACAACCCTGGGCATCATTCTCTGCTGCATACTGTGGAAAGGGACACCATTCATTTCTCAAATAGAGCCCTCACTTTATTTTTTATTTTTTCTCAACATCAAGACATGCACAAAGGCAGAAATCACTGAAATAAAAATCAACAAAATTCGGTCTCAGCAACATAGCGATGTATTAGTAGCTTAGGTCTATCTGAGCCTGGCATCCGAAGGTGACCTCAGCTGCAAAGTTGAAAGTCAAAGTATCAGCTGACACTGAAAATGAATTTTGCACTCCCATTGAGACAAGCTTTCCTCAGCTCTGGAGTATACAATTATTCTCTACTTGAAACATTTGGTATGAAAAAGTTTATTGCTAAGATACACGTTGCAAAATCTACCAATTATAAATCAGAGACATGCTCTGCTCCTGACACAGCATGAATTGTTAAGGCGTTGTTTGGCTGTATTTGGGACTGTACACTGATCATCATACAGAATATGTTTTCAATAAGAATGGCCTGGCCATGGCAGAACTGGGGATGACGTATACACATATAAATGCTGGGCTTGTACTGTTCTTCCCAGATACGGTTATCCTCTGGCCTGACAGAGGGAAAAGCAATCATCCCCTAAGATAAGGGCTTTGTTTCGCCTCAGGGGAAAAGCTATTCCTTTCTTCTTGGAAACAATATTTTATTATGTTTATTTATTTATCTTTCTATTTGAGAGTGTGTGCGTGCTACAGCACATGTGCAGAAGTCAGAGGACATCTTTTGGTTATGAGCCTCGCCTTTAATGGGTGAGCCATCTCTTCAGCCCCAGAGGACATCTTTTAAGAGTCAGTTCTCTCCTTCTATCATGCAGGTCCTGGAAATTCAACTCCTGTCATTGGACTTGGCATCAAGTGTCTTCACCCACCGAGCCGTCTTCCCAGCTTCAGAAAAGCAATTTCCGATGTCAATAATGCAGGCAAACTGTGGAAATAAGCCATTGGTGGGTAAAGGCTATAACTCATTGTCTCCTTATGTGAATTTTGGTCAAATTTCCAGTTAAGATGCATTCAAGAGGTTATGTAAGATACGAAGAAAGTACTGGAGTGAAGCAGGAAAGAATTAGGTACCATTGTTACTTTCACATGATAAATAGAAATGAAGACACAGAAGCATAAATAAAGAAACTCCTAAGTCAGAAAGCTCATAAAAGAGTCCATAGCTGAACACAGACAGGTAAGGACATGACTGACAGGAAAGGAGGACATGACTGCTCCAAGATGTGGTTGAGAAGAAAGATTTTACTGTAGATATGTGGGAGAGTTCAGCCAGAGGCATCTGGCAGAGTTCAGACTGAATTCAGCCATGAGAAGAGAGAGGGCAGGAGAGTGAGAAGGCAAGTGAACCAAGAGAGGGGCCAAGAGCACATGGCTGACATGGTGAGTTTTTATAGGAATTAGAGGCTGGGGGAAGGGAAGGAAAGCCCCTGGGCTGGAGAAGTACAGGGTAGGGATCTGGGTGAGAAGTGCTGAGAGGATGCACAGACTGAGTGAGTCTGGCATCCAGTATGTGTTTTGGTATGATAATAGGCACCACAGTTAGCCTTTTGTCCGGGTTTTCCTGCAAAGCAGTACTCCTTCACACTTAGGCATTCCAGCTTTGTAACACTCACTTTATTTATCTTTTGATACTCCATATTCTTAGATAATGTTGTGCTTTCTCCTGCCAAATTAAGTTACTGAGTCAGACATGAAGCCATCATATCATTAAAGGGCAAGTAGGGGCTTGGCTCATTACTGTGTGTTAGTGGCAGCACTGATATGTGAGAGAGCCTATGAGGAAAGGAAAACCCCAGAAGATTGCAGAAGATTTGCAGAAGATTCTCTTTTCTGCAAGTGTATGATCCTAAGAACAGTGACCTGGATGACATTATTCCCATTCTCCAATCAGTGTCTTTTGTGACTTCTCCCCAGGAATCCAGTATCTACATTCTAAAAGGAAATATCTGATGCAATTATTCAAAGATTTCAGAAAAGGACTCTGATGTCGTTTTTTTGAAAAGAAGGCCACTGATACAAAAGTAAGTAGTGCTTAAGCTAAAGGAATGAATCGTTTTGAAGGACAGACCGTGTGCTGTAAGAAACTCTGACAAATCTTCTCTTGGGCAACTGCAAGTCCATGGATAAGCTTGTCCCTCAGTACAGACCTTACTGAGAATCTGCAGAAATTCAAGGCTTCCAGTGATATGGACAATATTCTGAGATTTTGTAATCCACCTTAATGTTCCCATCAGTTGTCAGCAAAACTGTCCATTCAACAGAGGCTGTTAGCCAAGTATATGCACTAGAAATACCTAAGAAGCCTCTTTAAAATGTATATATAAGTACTCTGGTTATAATAATTCACTGTTGAGTAAATAAAAATAAGCCAAGGTATGTGGGCTATTATATATTAACATAGATGGTAATCAGTTATGTCACACAAGGATTATGTTTGTTTCTGTCCTGGTTGCTATTAAAATTCATTAATGAAAGGTCAGGTCTCTCTGAATGATGTCTAATTCTATTTGGGGTATAATCTTTAGCCATGATTCCTAATGTGGTATGTATATCATAACTAACTTGATGAATTTTTAAAACTGTATATACTTCTGGCTTATAAGTCAGTGGCAACAGCTTTTCATTGATTTTTTTAAAGTTAGCATACAATAGAATGAGCTTCTTTGTGACATTTTTATTTTCCCTTTCATCAGGTAAGTTTTATTTGACATTTCAGTCATAATTCTAATGTCCCCATGAAATAAAAATAAATGCATTATTGGAAACTTCACGTGCATTCTTTATTTTATCTGCATTATCAAAATGTTCCCCTCCACATATGACTAGAGAGTGGAGATGACTAACAAGGAAGGAAATCTTCCCTGGAGGAACACAATACTTGAAATGGATGAGAGTCATAAAAACAGATTAGTAACAATACTGAATATAAGCTGTATGCATCATATCCCATGGGATCTCAGTATTTATAAAGATCAGTTTATACTAGGGAGCAAAGAGAGAGTTCATATTAGATATAAAGCTATAATTGTTGGAGGGGATGGGGTGGGGTGGGGATAGGTGGGGGGAGCAGGAGAGGGAGAGGGGGCAGAACAGGGGTTAGTATGTAAAAGGAAAGAAAAAATTTTAAATAAAACAGTAAGAAAGAAAGAAAGAAAGAAAGAAAGAAAGAAAGAAAGAAAGAAAGAAAAATATAATTGTTTACCTGAAGAATGACACAAAGAAGAAAAGGTTATGTCTGTAAAGACAATGAATAATGACAGAATGTGGCATGTCTGGGAACAGAATGACACATTTAATACAGCTGGAATGACAAGTATGGAGGCGTGCAAAAGGACGGAGATGACAGTTGGGCTCCACATGATAAAGAGCACTCTGTGGACTCCTGAGCATTTTGTCTGATCCGCAGAGTAGTCTGAAAACTCATATACACATATGCATATTTTAAACAACTATGAAAAACACAGTAACAGTTTGAAACAAATGGAATGCGATGGATAATTTTGAACCCCAACAGAACTAGAAAGATACGGGAAGCAAGGGAATCTATAGAAGGCAGTTGTCTAGCTGAAAGAGGATGGTTTCTCCGGGCAAGTTACATGGAAGGAGGGTAGTATATTTAGAGGTCATACCATAAAAAGCCCTGTATTCCATACCAATGACTCTATATTGAAAACGTGGAGTAATTGATGAAAATATGCATATTTTTTATTTTATTTTATTTTATTTTTATTTATTTATTTATTTATTTTTTTTTGGTTTTTCGAGACAGGGTTTCTCTGTGTAGCTTTGCGCCTTTCCTAGAACTCACTCTGTAGCCCAGGCTGGCCTCAGACTCACAGAGATCCGCCTGGCTCTGCCTCCCCAGTGCTGGGATTAAAGGTGTGAGCCACCACCGCCCGGCAAAAATATGCATATTTTTATATGTGCTTGAAGGACAGAGGAAAGAAGAGAAAGTCAGAGATATATTTTGAAAAAGTGCATAATAGGAAAAAAAAGAACAGTAATTAGGTATATGCCCACCAAATAGAAGTTTTCTTAATACTTAATACATTTGCTTTTAGTATGTGTTTTTAAATTTGAACTTCTTTTATAAGCCACATGAACCAAATAAGAATACAATTAGCCTTAATACATGAGGAGGTGCTTAGTCTCACTGCAACTTGATATGCCATGTTTTGTTGATATCCATGGGAGACCTGCCCTTTCCTAAACAGAAATGGAAGAGGAGTGAATTGCAGGGATTGGAACAGAGCGGGGTGGAGGGAGAGACTGGGAGGAGAGGAAGGAGGGGAAACTGTGGCCAGATTGTAATATAAATATAAAAAGAATACAATTTTCAAACAAAACTGGAGTACTAAAGCTTTTCTCTCTCTCTCTCTCTCTCTCTCTCTCTCTCTCTCTCTCTCTCTCTCTCTCTCTCAGCTGAGGATTGAACCCAGGGCCTTGTGCTTGCTAGGAAAGTGCTCTACCACTGAGCTAAATCCCCAAACCCCTAAAGCTTTATATATAAATGTCCAATTGGTTTTTTATGTCACTTGATAGAAGCTAGAATTATCTGGGAAGAGGGAAGGAAGCCACAACTGAGAAAATGCCTTCATCAGATTGCTTGTAGGTAACTCTGTAGGACATTTTCTTGACTAATGATTGATGTGGAAGGGCCCATCCTACTGTGAGACATGCCACTCCTGGACTGGTGGTCTTGGGTGCTATAAAGAAGCAGGCTAAGAAGTCCTGAGAAGCAGGCCAGTAGCAGCAATCCTTGAAAGCCTCTGCATCAGCTCCTGCCTTGAGTTCCAGCCTTGGCTTCCCTGATGATGGACTATAATCTGTAAAACAAATAAACCATTGGTTTCCCAAAGTCACTTTTGGTCATGGCGTTTATCACAGCAATAGAAACAAATCTAAGGAAATAAATACAGGTAAAATTTTATACATAAAAATATTTTATTCATCTTTTTATTATCCAAAAAAATTCACCACACCCTAGAGATAAATATTCCTGCAAATGTAGTAGTAACATGCCAAATCACTTCATAAAGATAATTTTACCCAGTAATATGTGTGCCATAGAAAATGTGTATTATTGGCCTAGTTTTAAATTTTTATGCAGATGAAATCACATTTTATATGTTATGCTGTACTTGTTTCAACATGCTTTACAAACATGCCCATAAAAATCATAAGTCTCTTTAATTTATACAATTATGTATTTATTTCCCTATGGGATAGATATTCAAGACTGCAGTATTTTACATTATTATAATACAATGAGCATCTTTTAAAATATCGCCTTAAAAATGAATGGCCGTTTTTAGGGAATATATGTAGCTTAAATTCTATCTTATAGACAATTCATATTCCATTGTAATAGGTGAAACAATTTTCTCTACAAAGTAGCTATAGTAAATTTATATAATTTTGTATTTCTATCACTGCTATACTGTATCACTAGTTTACTAGTAAATTACCAAACTTTTTTACTGCAAAATCTTTAACTAAAAAAAGTTCGTTATCAGGCATTAATAATCATATGTAGCTTTGAATTCTGCATGTTACATGGCCAAGCTCGAAGGCACAATATGTCCAGGGGTACAATAGTGACGTGGCATCACTGTTGTAGAAGTAGCCGATTGCTTTCCCATTAGATTTGAGGCTGCTCTGAAGGAGAGAATCATGTTTGGTACTGAAGGAGGGAATCATGTGTGGTCAGAAGTCTAGGGGTGGGGGGGGGGGGGTTGCTACTATTGTTGTTTTTGCCAGATGGACATGTTGTGCATATAAAAGTGTCATCTAAATAGTCATGTTTATGCCCATGGATTACTGCTGGTGTCAGCTTTGATCAGAGAAGACTTATTTTCTAGAGGATAATGATTACTGCAGAGATTCATATCTAATCAAAGTGCTAAAAATAAATAAATTGCTGTTCAGTGCTCAACCCCAAATAGGAAATCAATATCACCACCTCCAAGACTCAGAAGACAGGAAGAAAGAATGAAACCACCAGAGGAAGGAGATGAGTGCTATGGGACATAGTCTTCCCAAGACAGGGAGGTTGTTGCACTCATGAACGCACCACAGCTGTGGTTACCTACACAAGACCTGCACAAGACTGGGCCTGTTAACATTCCATAATGGAATGGCATGGAGTTCCCAAGGCCTCATTCCTCTAATAAGAGCTATTGGCAATTAGTGGTTGTTGGGGAAGTGGACGACATTTTTCTTTAGTGGTGTACCCCTGGTAAGCTGTTAGGCTCCAAAAAATAGCCCTCTAACCATGTTCGTGCAAACAATCCTAACAAAACTTAGTGAGTCAGAAAAACAGACATAAAGTACAAGGGTGACTAGTTGGGAGGGGGAAGGAAGCAAGAAAAGGTAATGGAGATGAATATTGTCAAAATACATTATAGATTTGTATGAAACTGTCATAGATTTAATTAGTAAAAAGACTTACCATCAAAAATTGTATTATGTTCCTTTATTTTCATTTATGTAATTACTGGATCAGTATGTTTTCACATTTTAAGAAAGTTAAGAACTTATTGTTTTGTTTTTGTTATGTTTTATTTTGTTTCTTTATATATTATTTTGTTTTACCATCCCAACCAAAGTTTCCCCTACCTCCCCTCTCCCTGATTCCTCCCTCCTCACCTCCCCCAACCCCCCATCCACTCCTCCTCTGTTTCTCTTCAAGTATAGACTGGGCCTCCTATGACTATCAGCCAGCCATGGCATATCCAGTTGCAGTGAGACCAGGCACCTCCTCTTCTGTTAAGGCTGAATGAGGCAATCCAGTAGGAGCAATGGGTCCAACACTGGGTAACACAGTCAGAGACAGCCCCTGCTCTCACTGTTAGGAGTCCCACAAGAAGACCAAGCTACACAACTGTCACATATATTCACAGGGCCTAGGTTGGTGCCATGCAGGCTCCCTGGTTGTCAGTTCAGTCTCTGTGAGTCCTTATGAGCCCAGGTTAGCTGGTTTTGTGGGTTTTCTTGTGTGTCCTTGACTCCTTTGGCTCCTACAGTCCTTCCCCGCCCCATCTCTTCAGCAGAATTCCCCAAGTTCCACCTAATGTTTGGCTGTGGGTCTATGCATCTGATGAACTTATTATTTTTCAATCCTACTTCTTTCAATAACTTAAAAATATCAGCGCATTTATTTGTGTTTGTGTATGAGCATGCCCACACATACACACACACATACAGAAGTCAGAGAACAACTTCCAGGAGTCAGTTCTCTCCTTTCCATCATATAGGTCTCAGGGATCAAACTATCAGGCTCTGCATCAAGTGCCTTGACCTGCTGAACCATCTTGCCAGCCTAGCATTGAACTCTTGATCCCCCTGCTTCTACACTGCAAGTGTATAGGTGTGTGTCACTATATCCAGTTCATGTGATGTTGGAATCAAACCCATGGCCTTGTACATGCTAGGCAAACATTCTACAGAAAGCATCATCAACAGAGAAAAGAAGAGGAAGAATTAATGTCTGGAATGGAGAACAGGGCCCATTTTTTAAAAATCAATGAATAAACTGGAACAGGAAATTTGCTGTGAGATTGTGTTTCCTACAAATGCCAGAGAAACTGCACCCGTGAAGTCTCACAAACATGACTGCCTAAATAAGACAAGAAAAGGGAGGAGTAAAATAAGCAGGACACCAATAGTTATGTTCATGGAGAAAGGGGAAAGCTCCACCTCAACCCGAGACAAAGAACTACAGGCAACCAAGGAATGTTGAGACAGGGAAATCCTCTTTCCCCAGGGAGGAGCACTCCAGCTGGTTATCTAACAGAATAAACCAGAAATATCCAGCTGTACCAGTACCAGCAGAGGAAGAAAATAGTTTACCAATTAACCAATCAAGCAGATGTGTGTGTGTGTGTGTGTGTGTGTGTGTGTGTGTGTGCGTATGTGTGTAAATGGTGTGTGTGTGCATATATATATATATATATATATATATATATATATATATAGCCATTTTAATCTTGAATACAGATGGCCTTAGCTTAAAAGGCATGGACCAAGATTCTGGATTTTTAAAACATGACCCAAGAGACACACAAAGCCAGGAAAGCCATCCATAAACTGAGATTCAAAGATTGGAAATCAAAGGACCAAATGCACAGAAGTTGGCAATAAACCGTCAAACCGGTTCTCCTATCTTACAAAGTGACAAAGTCGATTTCAAACAAAACTAGGAAGAAGCTGTAAGAAGGGCCACTACGTTTTGATAAGAAAGCAATTCATCAAGAGGACATCATGACTGTAAATATTTATAATCCAAATTTGGGTGGCGGGGCAAGCTCATTTTAAAAAAGTACAAAGCATAAGACTGCGTAAGTCTATAGACACAATAATAGTGGAGGACTTCTATTTACCACTTTCACATCTAAATAGGTCTACTAAACTAAAAATCAGTGAAAAAACCTTAGTACTAAATTATGTATGCCACAGGTCAGTTGAACGTTCCACATAACCAATAAGGAACATATTTTCCTTCTCAGCAATGCATGGGGCATTCCCTAAAATTGACTGCATTATAGGCCACAAAGTAAGCCCTAAAAAATAAGTAAAAATAGGGGCTGGAGAAATGGCTTAGAGGTTAAAAGGACTTGTTGCTCTTCCAGAAGATCCAGGTTCATATCCGGTACCCACAGGGCAATTCACAGCTGTCTGTAACTCCAGTCCCAAGAGATATGGTGCCCTCTCCTGGCCTCTGTGGGCACTGCACTCATACTCAACAAAAAAATGACCAAAATATACATACAAAGATAACTGAGACAATTTCCCTACCTTTAACTAGATCAAAATAAAATAAAACTACTTGGATACTAAAAAACACTTTGAACAAACAGTGGATCATTGAATAAATCAACAGAAAGTTTAAATGTTTTAGAATCAAATGATGAGAGGATAACCTACCAAAATTTCTGGGATACAGCAAAGGCAGTTATAAGAGGAAAAGTTATAGCTCTAAGTGCTCATATTAAAAATCAGGAAGGTTTCAGGTGGTGGTGGCATACGCCTTTAATCCCAGCACTCGGGAGACAGAGGCAGGCAGATCTCTGTGAGTTCAAGGCCAGCCTGGTCTATAGAGCAAGTTCCAGGACAGCCAGGGCTACACAGAGAAACCCACTCTCGAAAAAACAAAAACAACAATGAAGAAAACCCAAACAAACCAACAAAAACCTAAAAATCAGGAATGTGAAGCATGGTGGCACACACCTTTCATCTTAGCACTCAAGAGGTAGAGGCAGTCGGATCTCTGTGACTTCCAGGCGAGCCTGGTCTACAGAGTGGGTTTTAGGACAGTCAGGGGTATGTAGAGAGACCCTGTCTTTAAAAACAGTCAGAAATATCTTAAGCAAATAGCCTAATGATGCATCTAGAACCTCTGTCACAGGCAGGAATAAGCCAAACCCAGACACAATGAATGGCAAGAGATAATAAAAGTTGGAGCAGGAATCAGCTAAATAGAGAATAAAAGAACAATACATAAAATTAATCAAAGACTTGATTCTTTGTAAATATTAACAAGATTGCCCAACCCCAAATGTAACTAATCAGAAGAAAGAGAGAAGACCCAAAATAATAAACCAAGACTGTCTAATTGTACTTATGGCCAACTCAGTAGAAAAGAATTCATGCCTACTACTGTAAACCAAGCCCAATAGCTCTGCTGGAGCAGTCATAGAGCCTAGAAAACAATCTTCTACTGCCATTTCCTAAATCATAGTAATTTCTCAATGAATTCTAAATCCTTATCTTTATGCCCACAGATAAGTTTCTTCTATATGCAGCAGATGGAGGCTATTGCAGATATCCACAACTAGTCAAAATGCAGAGAATAAGTGACTGTGGAATTCTGATCCACAATTGGTAAATCTACAATACAAGCCCTATACCTAAGGTTCAGAGACTATCACAGGAGAGGACCAAAAGATTGAAAGAGCCAAAGAACCATGACATCTGCTTCAAGACAGTGTTTTCTACACATGACAGGGAAGCTGCACCCATGAAATCTCAACAATATGGTTACCTAAATAAGACCTGTACAATGACAATACCAGTTGACATACTAACATGAATGGGGGAAATCTCACAAGGCCCCACACACAGGTGATTAATGGCTGCAGAGAGAGTCAGTCTTCTCCAGGGGTGAACACCCTGATAGGTTATGCAATTCCAAATTGTCAGCCCCAAACACATGTACATATGAGCAACACTACATATGAGCAACTGGATTCAGTAAGCTCTGTGTGTATACGTGTGTGTGTGTGTGTGTGTGTGTGTGTGTGTGTGTGATGTGTGTAGCAATGATAATTAAAGAAGATGTCATGAATTTGAAACAGAGTGGGAGACATTGAAGGAGTTAGAGGAGAAGGGGTGTGTAAATGATGTAAATACAGTAGTCATGTATGAAATTGTCCAAAAAATTAATTAATTTTAAAAACCAGAACTGTGATGGAGCCATTCAAGTTAACTATCCCTTGATAGAAAGTTGTTTGTGGAAGCAAAGAAGAACAATCCCAGGACTTTGTGAAGGTAGCATTAGAAATTATGTCTATCATTTTAGGGGAAAGTGTATCACAATAAAGTAAGGAGAAAGTGCAAAACAGAATCCAGTTTGTGAAATTCACCTGAAAGTACAAAGTACAGGTGTATGTGATTTCTAAATGACTACACCATTCCCAACTCTCCAAGGCAAGTCTCTTGCTTGTTCACCCTTGAAGCTAGGCTGGGTTTCCCACCAGATTTTATCAATAGACTATGAAACAAGTGATGGGGGGGCAAGTCCTAGGACTACCTTTTTAAGAGGCCAAGCAGCTTCTGCTTTAGTTCTGGGAAGTCAACTACCACGTTTTTAAAAATGTGGAATTCACTTGAAACAGTGATTTATGTTGACACTGATAATAGTAGAAACTTAATATTGTTCTTCCTTAAATAAAACATGTCCCATGTTAATATATAGGAAATGAGTTACAGGCACACACCAAAACTCAAACTGTAAAGAGAATATTTCTGTATTTAATTTTTAAATTAGCCAGGTGTGATGACATATGCCTGTAATCACAGCAATCAAGAGGCTTAGTCGTGAGTTCAATGCTGGTCTGGGCTACATAGTAAATTTGAGGTCAGTCTAGGACACCTGGGAACTGTTTTCAAAAAAATTAAACATAAATGAATGAATTCATAGTTGAGAACATTCCAACAAGTTGAACTCCAGGCCAAGATGCTTTCATTCGTGACTAAAATGTCACCTGTAATGGTGAAGTAATGATTCTACACAAACTCTAGAACACAGAGTAAGTCTTCTCGAATATTTCTATGAATATATATTAGTTATTTCAAAACCAGACAAAAATCACTTCGAGGAAATAAAAGTAAAAATCAATAATTCTTATAGATAAAACAATCTTACCATTATTATCAAATATTAGTATTTATCTTGTTAGTCTAAGGCAAATCCAGCATTCAAAACTGCATCAGGCCTGGTCTCAATGGATACATCAACTTTCCCTCACCTAAGACCCAGGGAACATTGTGGAAGAGGAAGCAAAAAGATTGGTCAGGGAGCATGCTGTGAGATTGTGTCTCCTAGTAATCACAGAAGCAACACCTATAATATCTCACCAACATGACTGCCAGAATGAGAGCTGAACAAGGATGATTCCAATGCCAAAGTGGGCTGCGAAGAGCCCACAAGGCCGCAGTCCTATGCAAAGAATTATAGGCAACAAGGTAATACAGAGACTAGCCGAAATAATATCCCTAAGGAAAGAGCACACCACTTTGTTATACAATACCAAATGGTCACCCCTGAAAACATACATAGAATTTACATTATACAGAGTGAGCAGGTTATATTTAGGAATATATGCGTGTATATATATACATATATATATATATACATGTGTATGTAACAACAATTAATGCAAATGGTGCTATGGATTTGAAAAGTGTAAGGAGGGATATATGGGAGGGGCTGGAGGGAGGAAAGGAAAGGCGAGATGCAATTATGCAACTATATTCAATCTCAAAAAAGAGAAAATGTTAAAAATAAATAAATCAGCTTCTAGTACAGAATTATCAAACTATATTTAAGGAACAATATTACTAACTTGGTTCACCCCTGTGATGAAATAGCTGACATGAAGCAACTGCAGGTTGGAAGGATTGATTTGGTCTCGTAGTTTGAGGACACAGTTTGACAGCGGGGAAGGCATGGTCGGTCGCAGGAGCGGCACGAGGCTGTGGTAGCAAGAGCGAAGGCGGTTTTCTCACTTCTCCACAGAGCAGAACTCAAAGACAAGACCGGAAGAGGAACTAAGCAAAAAACATCAAGGTCTCTTCTCCAAGAGCCCCTTGCTCCAGCTGGACCCCATCTCCCCAGGGTTCCACAACCTCTGAAAACAGCTAGGGACCAGGTATTCAAACTCATGGGCTGGCAGGGGAAAGGACAGTATTCAGCCAAACATAACAAATGCAATCATCCTAATATTTTCAAATTTTTAAGATCCATTCCATATTTATTCTTCTCTTATACATTACTTCCCAACCGCAGTTTCCCCTCCCTCCACTCCTTTAAGTCCCCACCACCATCATATGCCCTTTCCCCCAGATCCACTCCTCCATTTCTGTTCAGAAAAGGGCAGGCCTCCCAGGATGTCAACCAAACATGAGATATCAAGTTATAATAAGACTAGGCACATCCCCTCATATTAAGGCTGGATGAGGCACCCAGTAAGAAGAAAGGGGTCCCAAAAGCAAGCAAAAGCATCATTGATAGCCCCTGCTCCCAGTGTTAGTAGTATCACAGGAATCCCAAGCTACACAACCACAACACATATGCAGAGGACCTAGCACAGACCCATACAGACTCCCTGATTGTCCCTTCAGTCTCTGTGAGCCACTATGAGCCCTGCTTAATTGATTGTGGGCCATGTTCTCCTGGGGTCCTCGACCCTTCTGGCTGCTGCAGTCTAGTACAAAATTTACCATATATCCATGTTAAATAAAAATTTTGCAATACTCAAAATAAATAGGAACTTATTTATATAGATAAAACAAATCACACAAAAATCCTACAGTTAGCATCATGGCCATTTGTATACTTCCCCTAAGAGCATTAATGAGGAGATGATGTATGCTTTCACCATTGTTTAAAGTCTACTGGAAGGTTTCAGTAAATTTGGGGAATTCCAAATCATCATCTGGTCAAAATGCCAGATCTTTCAGTGTGTGAATGTATATATGGTGAGTATATGTATGTATGTGTGTTTAAATATGTGTGGGCAGGTGTGGCAAGATGTGTGAGCATACATGTGCACATACATGTAGAAGTCAGAGGTTGACATTAGATGCCTTTGTCACGTTTCTACCTTACGTATTGGGGCAGAATCTCTCATTTAAACTCAGGGCTGATCAATTCAGCTAGTCTAGGCAGCTTGCCCCAGATATTCTCTGTATCTGCCTTCCATGCTGGAACTATAGGCAGGCCAGTATGGCCCTGGCATTTCCAAAGGTGTTGAGCATCTGAAGTCGGGCCTTCTTGCTAGGCAGCAATGCTTTCCCCACCAAACCATCTCCCCAGTCTCATAGATATGTTTATTCCTGTGCAGTACCATACTCCCCTGGCTACTGTGGCTTTGTGAGGTCTGGAATTAAATCCCAACAATCTTTTGGTTTCTTCTTTTTCAAGATTGTGTTGACTACCTTGGATCCATTTCAATTCCATAGAAAGTCTAGCATCAGTTTTGCAAAACTGATGTTGGGATTTTGATAGTCATTAAATCCAATATGCAGATCAATTTGGAGAGTGCGGTCTTTAAAAGGTTTTCTTCTAATCAGTGAGCATGGAGTTACTTTCCCATTTATTTGTGTTTTCTTTCAATATTTTTCAAAACATCTTGTGGTTTTCAGTAGACATGTCTTATATTCTTAAGTCTAAAATATTCTTAAGGGTTTTATTATTTCTGGTGCTTTTATAGATGAAATGAAATGTTGCTTTTTCAAATATCTATTTATATATATGAATCATATGTATATTAATTTTCAAACAAACTAAATCCTCTAAATTTAATTATTAGACTGTTTTTAGTGTGTAGAAAAGGATTGAAGTTTTCTGGAGGTTTACAGAATATATTTGAAATGATAAAAGGAAACTGCTTAGCTCTTCATGAACTTTCATTTTTCAACAGTATTGAAGATATGAAATCAAAAGCACATGGAAAAAATAAATACAGATAAATTGGATTTCATCAAATGGAAATCTATAGTGTGTCAAAGGACATCATCAAGAAAATGAAAAGACAACACAGAAATGTGGGTAAATATTTGTAAAGCACATGTCTGATAAGGGTCTAGAGTCCAGAGTACAGAAAAAGTTCTTCTAATTCAGTAGTAAAAAGACAAAAAGAAAAAACTCAAAGTGGAAAGGGGAAAAGATAGTCATCCAAAAGAGAGGTAGAAATGACCAATGTAAAGTGTTTGCTACCCTTAGTTATTTGGGATGAGATACTTCCCCAAACCCATCAGAAAGGAATATCTGTAGGGGCAGAAGTGCGGTTTCAAACAAAGGGAAATCTCATGTAAGGCAGTATAAAATAGTGGACTCACTGTGAGGAACAGATTAGCACTTTCCTTAGTACTGTATATATTTATGGAGTGCAACATGATGAGTTTTACCAATAAGAGTACCCAAAATGTATTCTGTTATTAAAATTCCAGTACCTAATACAGTATTATTAACTATACTCTTCCTGCTATACATTAAAATGCAAGTGTTTAAGGGCTGTAGAAATGGCGCAGTGGGTAAAGACATTTGTCACAAAGCCTGATGACTTGAGTTCAATTCCTGGAATCCCCAGGGTAGAAGGCAAGAATTAATTCCCACAAGTTGTACTCTGACCTCAACATGGGTACCATGTCATGCACATGTATGTATGCACACACATACACACAATAAATGAATGAATAAATTAATTAATTAATTAATTAATTAATAAACAGAAAAGCATTTTTAAAAACCGTGTGTAGAAGGACTGATCCTCTGGTTTTGATACTACTGCAAGGGTACTGAAGAGTTTTTCAGAGTGAGGGTCTACTTGGATGCAGCAGATTACTGGAGCATGCCTTTAAAGGGTGTATTTTGTTCTTGGCTTTATCCTGATTTTCTTTTCTTTTCCCTTTCATTCTCTTTTCTTTTCATCCTTCTCTTCTCTTCCTCCTATGTCTTGTTCTCATCTTTGCCATCCTTCTTCCTGTCTCTCTCCATACTGACAGTATACTTTTAAAGCAATTTGTAAAAATATTCCTAGTTAATCACAAGATTAATAATGCTGTTTAAGTCTGTCTTCTGACTTATTGAACAAAATGTATGTAATAAAAAAGAATGTGTTAAGGCAGTTTGACTGAAAATTAATATACATATGACCAATATTTTCACACATAGATATTTGTCAAAGCAACATAAAATGTATCTTTACAAAAGCCTATATGTTCCAGGGTTTTGAGTTGGCCCAGCCCAACACCTACCCCATCTGTTCCTGTGGAATTATAGCTGCAGGACATCAGAGAGGAGTTTCCGTGAGGGTCCAGTATTGCTGGTGTGCCAGAAGCCAGAGGCCTTGAACCTGACCAACAACTCATTACACATGAACATTTGCAAGTAAAGCTGTCTGGCCAAAAGGGTCTACTGCATGCTACACAGCAGCTCCCAGTGCCACTATGACAAATGATGAGGCGATGGAGAGGCGGAAAGACAGAGGAGTGAAGTGGGGTTTTTATTTAGTTCATTTTGTTTGGGGTTTTGTTGCTGTTTTGTGTTTTTGTTTGTTTGTCTTTATTTCTTCTTTATTTTATTTTTATTTCTTTTAAAATTATCTTTTTTGTGGGGACACTACAAGGGTGAAGGGTGGATACAGAGGGACTTGGAAATGAGTGAGATTGGGGTGTATGAAGTGAAACTCCCAAAAAAATCAATAAAAAAAAATAAGTTTAAAAAAAAGCCTGTATGAGGGATGGAGTGGGAAAGCAATGAAAGAGATACCTTGATAGAGGGAGACATCATGGGAATAGAGAGAAACCAGGTGCTGGGGAAGTTCCCAGGAATCTCCAAGGATAACTCCAGCTTGGAGTACTAGCAATAGTGGAGAGGGTGCCTGAACTGAACTGGCTTACTCCAGTGACCAGACCAGATCGGTGAATACCCTAACTGTCATCCCAGAGCTTTTCTCCAGTGACTGATGGAAGCAAATACAGAGATCCACAGCAAAACACCATGCAGAGCTCCAGGAATCCAGTCAAAGAAAGAGAAGAGGGATTCTATGAGCAAGTGTATCAAGATCATGATGGGGAAACCTGCAGAGAAGACCAAATCAAACTAGTGGGAACTCATAAAAGTTGGATCAATGGCTGTGGAGCCTGCATGGGACTGGGCTAGGCCCTCTGCATAGCAAAACAGTTGTGTAGCCTGATCTGCTTGGGGTGTCCCCCGGTGGTAAGATCAGAATCCATCCCTGGTGCATGAACCGGGGTTTTTGGAGCCCACTACCTATGATAGGACACCTCGCAAAGCCTTGAGGCAGGGGGAAGGACTTGGGCTTGCCTCTACTGGATGGTGCCTTCTTGTGGGGAGGAGTAGGTGGTGGGTTGGGAGAGGGAGATGGGGGGGCAGGAGGAGGGAAGAGGGGGATCTTTGATTGGTGTGTAAAATGAATGGAAAAATATTCTTAATTAAAAAAATACTTTCAATTAAAAAAGCTTGAATGTGTATGTATGTGTGTCTACTCATAATGATGATTCAATTTTGATTTTAGCAAAACTCCTTTTAAACCTATAGTTACGCAGTTCTAGAGGCAAAGATCCCTTCATGCACAACTCATTCAAAGAACCCTAAGCAAATATCTAAGACTCTGAGACCTGGTCTGCAGAAAACAGATAAACGATAAGAACTGAGTCAGAACACTGCAGGGCTCCACAAGATAGAAATACACAGAAAGAAATCTGGCACTATTCTCGTGTGAAGATCTGAACACAGTCATACACAGGACCCTTGTGTTCTCTGGGGTAAGTCTATACAGAAAGGGGAGCAAAAGAAAACAGGAACACACAGAGGCAAACCTGGCACCACCACCCATACAAGAGGCTGCACAGATACAGGTGTGGCAACACACCCGTAGTGAGGAATTGATTGTATGCAGCCCCAAAGCCATGGCCACGGAAGGGACTGCACAGAGTCCCTTACGACAGTGGGCACCCTTTATGTCAGGGTGTTGAAAGCCTTGATCCTGTGCTGGTCTTGTATAGGCAACCATGGCTGCTATGACTTCATGAGTGCAGTAGTTCCATCATGTCCAGATAACACTGTCTCAAAGCATTTGCTCTGGTCCCTGACCTCTGGCTCTTACAGCCTCTCCAGCTTCTTCCATGACAGTCCCTGAGCCTTGTGGGTAAGGAGTGGTATATAATATTCTGGTTATTCTTCGAACTTGAACCAATTATTAACTCTGTTAACTGCCATCCACTACCTAAGGAAGCTTCTCTAATGAGAGACGAGAGCTGCACTAACTTAAGAGTGTAATGATAAATGTTCAAAATAATAATAATACTCTAAGGCCTATGACCTCCTCAGCCATGTGTTCCTGCAGGTTTATAGTATCAGACATGGGTTTCCTCTTGTGCAGTAGGTCTTAAATCCAATTAGAAAGCTGTTGGTTAACCCTATTAATATTCATCCTACTATTGTACCAATGGGCATATCTTGCCCAGTCAGTAATTATCGTAGCTCACAGATTTACAGCTAGCTAAGACTGTTGATGGCTTTTCTCTCTTATCAGCCTGCAAAGCACCTTCCAGCACTATGCAGATAGCCAGCAAGGAGGAAGCTCTCAGGGTAGTTCTGCCTTGATCGCTCCATGTCCTATGACTCTAGTATCTGGTGTCTTCAGAAATAGGGTATTACTGTCAAATTCTGAAGTTACCAAGAGTGTTGTATTGTTTGGTGATCTCTGCAGCACCCTGTGACCATCAACAGGAAAGGGGACTATACCACACCTGGTTCTAGACATTTTCTTTGATCTACTATAGCTTCTAGGAGGAGCATTGTCCTTTCATGTAGGGTAACACGAATTAAATTCTCTTTTGTACACACACACACACACACACACACACACACACACTCACACACACATACACATACATATACATACAGAGAGAGAGAGAGAGAGAGAGAGAAAGAGAGAGAGAGAGAGAGATCCTTTTATAAGATTTATTTTTATTTTGTGTGTATGGGTGTTTTTCCTGTGTATATGTCTATGCACCACATGCATGCCTTGTGCCCACGGAGGCCAGAAGAGGGCATCAGATACTCTGGCACTTCAGTCACAGACTGTTGTGAGCTGCCATGTGGGTGCTGGAAATTGAGCCTGTGTCCTCTGAAAGAGAAGTCAGTGCTCAAAATCATTGAGTCATATATCCAGCACCTAGGAAGATTCTCAAATAGTAGGTTTCCTATGGCATTTTCAAGCATCCTCAGTATTTTGTAGTTTTTTTTAGAAATGGGGAGTGAGAGCTAGTGAGGTGGAACACGAAGTAAAAATGGTTGCTGCAGAAGCCTGGAAACCTGAGCTGATTCTTGAATGTCGTTCTCTGACCTCCCCACAGGTGTCATGGCACACTCATGCCCACATGAGCACACATACATCATGCACACATAAAATAGTAATTTTTAAATAGAAAAAGAACTATCAACCACATCCACCTTTTACTTGAGCTAATTAGTAACAGGTAACTAACAGAGGTTTTTTGCTCTAAATGAAAGAGAATAAATCTTCAAGGAGAGAAACTAGAATATCAAGATAATAATATATAAGAGCTTGGCAGACTGATAACATTGATTGTCTCCAGGGAAGGGTACAACACAACTGGTTGGGAAACAAAATTCATGGAAAAAAATTCTCACTATATAGTTGGTTGTCAATTCTGAATTTGAGCAATACCAATGAGTTAACTATGATTCAAAATTAACAAAAATTTTAGAAAACATAGGGCAAAAAATGAGGACTGTAGGGAGCTGCGTGTAGCCACGCCTTACAGGTGGTGCTGGTTACCGCCTTCCGCCATCCTGACGGCGAGCGCTCCCCGTGTTAAACAGCTCCAGGTGAGGCTGTAGCGGAATGTGTGGCTTGCTTACGCATGCTTGAGCCTATTGGGCAATGCCCACGTGGCGACCTGGGGTTGGCTGCCCAGAGCCTATATAAGGCCGGGAGAGGCTTTGCCCGGGGATCCTTCAGAAGGAGGGGATCTTTTAGAAGTCAGAAGACTGTTCAAAGGCCTGATTAAATTGCAAGAAGAAGAGCTCGGTGTTGTGTCTTCCTTGCTGGACGAGGGGGGCGCGACAAAGGACAGAGATAGTATGATAATTAAAACAGCTACCATCTTCAATTTATAAAAATACAGAAAAAAATTTATTCTTACATGAGTAAATTTAAGAACTAATAAAAAACAAGTATATATATAATTGTTTGAAATGGAAATGAACCTAGTCTATACATATATTTAGAGGCAACAAAATTAAATCTACGATGATGAATTAATATTTTACAAAGGCGCCACTGAGATGGCTCAGTGGTTGGAGGTACTAGCTGCCAAGTTCTAACAACTCAGCTTCAGTCCTAGGAGGAATGGGGAAAGACAACTGACTACAGCACCTTGTCCTCTGACCTCCACATGTGCAGACACATGCACTAAATAAACAGATAAATTTTCAATTGTACACCTACAATGAGTTTGTAAAGAACAACAATTTACAGATACTATGGTTTTATAAAGAACAAAGGTGAACATTAACCAAGACAAAATTTCAGGAGCAGTGGCAACTATAATTATTAAAATAAGATAATAGTTGAAACGCCGGTATCTCAATTGAAGAAACAAGGATGGAAACGAACTCCCATATAACAAGCCAGGTGTCATGGAGCTCACCTGTTACACCAGCACACTGGAAAGAGAAGGAAGACAACAATCTGAGGCCTGACTGAGCTACATAGTGACACGGTTTATATATATATATATATATATATATATATATATATATATATATATATAGAGAGAGAGAGAGAGAGAGAGAGAGAGAGAGAGAGAGAGAATATATATATAGAGAGAGGGGGGGTTACAAGAAATATACATAAAAGAAAGTGAACTAGAAATAATAAATTATAAATTATATCTACATTAACAACTTTATGAACATCAACATCACAATCTGCAGCTATTGATCACAGAATCTATTATAACATTAGGTAAATATGTTTTCTATTTTTTTTGTTTGCTACAGGAGATGGAACATGTTCTATCACTGAGCTACATTCTAGACCTTTTCATAATTTTTGAGGTAGTAAATATTGTGTTTTTAATTTTATTTTTATTTGGAGATGGAGTCTTTCTAAGTTACCCATGCTGGCCTTGAACTCACCATGTAGCTTAGGTGCAACTTGAATTGTGACTCTTCTACCTTAGCTTCCAAAGTAAGTGGGATTGCAGGTGTGTGCCACCATGCCTGGTGTTAATCAGCTCGCTAGTACTTTTTCCCTTGTTATGAAAAACTTGAGATATAGACTTGATACTTTGATCTGCATGTGCACTGTATTATGACTAAATTATGAAAATTAGCATATACATTGCCTCCCATCCTTATCTTTTTTAGGGTTTGTATAATTAAAACGTACTCAGCACTGTTTTTGACTCCATGCACCATGATGCACAGTAGAACTTTGGAACTTACTCCTGCTACCTGAAATGTCATGTTCTTTACCTAAACCCCCACCCATAGGCCTCTGGTAATTACCACTTTACCCCAAATGTGGATTCAACACAGATCAGTAGGACCATACAACATTATATTTCTGTGCCTGGCTAGTTTCACAAAATACAGCAACCTCTGGATTCATTCATGTTGTTAAACCTGCTAGAATTTTATTCTCATTTAGAGTCATAGCATATCACATTATACTTATATAACACCTTCTCTTTACCCATTCATCAGCTGACAGACACTTGAGTTGTTTCCATTTCTTGACTACTATACATAGTATTGCAAAGGACACTGAAGTGAGGATACATTTCAATACACCGATTTCATTTACTTTGAGTATAAACCTGGTGATGGTGCTACTGTATCATATACTGGGTCTGTTTATGAAGGCATTTTTCTCTTTTGGTATTTACCTACGTATTTTAATATTTTATTTAAATATTCACACATGCATATAATGCAGCATTTGGATCAAATCTAGCCCCAATCCCATCACCTCTAATTGATGCATTTTAAGGTTTTTTTCCTGAAGAAATCCACATACTGTTTCCCATACTGGCTATACTAATTTACAGCATGCAAGAGTTCCCTTTATTCTATGGTTTCACAAAAATCTGTTATATTGGTGTTTTTATGATGTCCATTCTTGTGGTCTTATACATGCTGTCATAATGAGGAAACGGTCTAGTTGTTACATGTTCTGGAGGAGATAAAATGCTTGTCCTGCATCCTCACTTGATAGAACAGACAGAAGAAAGCAAACCCATTTCCTCGAGCCTTTTATCAGGCCCCTAGTCTCACCAAAAAGACTCCCCCAAATTAAAGTATTCATTTCTTATAGGTGCCACATCTGAATATTGTCTTATTGGGGGCTATTTCAACACATTGAACTGACACATTCAGCATATGTCATTTGCCAAATTAAATTCTCTTCTTCACCTACCCCCTATGCTGCTCCTTAGAAACAACTATCATTAGAAGTTTCTCATCTATTTCTTCAGAGGATTTAAAGCCAAGAGTTTAAGACAGTGCTCCCTTAAAAGGCTAAATATGTTAAGAGACTTACTTATGAAATAAGGACTTTGGAGAGCAAATTAGCAGAATATGGTCAACAACAGAAAGTACAGCACAGGTTAAATGTGACAGCATAGTGTGAATGGAACTAGGAACTTGATTTGGAGCAGTAGTGGACAACTGGCCATGCAAGGGGGCTCAACAAAATAGAGGTTGTACACCACCAGATAAAAGTGACATGTAGTCCTCTTTGAACATATTTTAATGCAATGCTGGAAAAACTTGAATTTTCCTTCAGGGGTGGCTGGCTCCATGAAATGATTAATCGAATGCAAGTCATGGTATGTACATTATTACCTGGTGGAACTTGACAAAGAGGCTGACAATGAGATGCTGAAAGGTAGAGGAAAAAACCACAATGAGCAAGATAGACATCCAAGGGAAATGATCAACTCTTCAAAAATTACCGAAGTTAAATAGGATGTAGGCTAAAAAGTAGGTCTTTGAAATAAAGACAAACTACACATGATATAAAATAAAAGTCCACATCCCTAAAGGATAAACTATTGTACCCGCAAATCTATTAAAACAGTACTCTACATTAACGTCAGAAAGATGTGTTGTTTGTTTTATGGTTATCTTATCTTTCTGAACCAAATTTCATTCCAAAAGAAGAAATAGAATTGTCAGCCGTTTTTCAGAGGTTTGAAATTATTTGTATTTTAAGCCTCAGTTTTGTTTTGTTTTGTTTTCAATGAAGGTCAAACAAATAAAACTCAGGCACTGACAAGGTTGAATTGTCCCATCTTGTAAGCAAGCATTCGCCTGGAATTTTACTTTGCAAGCCAGAAACTTTCTTTAACAGCCCTTCATCCCTTGCTGAAAAATAGAGAGCCATCCTGAATATGTTCCTCCCACGGTCATTTATTTTCTCTCAAGCCAACTGGACACTTCTCTGCCAAAGAGCTCTGTATTTCTCTCCAAAAGAATTATAAGCATATTTTGAAGGTAATGCAGATGTGGCTTTGTGCAAATGCAGATGTTACTTAAATCATTGTGACTGTAATAATTAAAGTTATAATCTGTTTTCTTAGATTTCGCATTATGATTATTGAAAGTCCTGTCAGAGATTATTCCTTTCATCTTTTCCTCTCTGTTTCTGCTATTTTAATATATTTTGTTAGATGCTAAGATTTTTGCCAATAGACTTTTTAAGGTAACTTTCATCTTTGGCTCACTCTACAAAGTCATTACATGCAGTAAAATATTAGAGCTGCAAGTTAGCCTTTATTCCCACTTTTTGTTATAACTTTTCTTTAATCTCGGGAATCTCATGCATATGCACAATGAAATATTATCATGTCCACCCTCCATTTCCCTTATACAATTCCCCCAATGTCCTCTCAAAGGGTCCCCCTCTCAACTTTATCATTGTTTTTGATAACCCACTGAGTCCAATTAGTGCATGGGAGACATACCAGTGAGACTACCTTCAAAGAAGAGTGTGCCTACAGTATAATATACTTCTAAGAGTATGCTAAATACCCGCCTTTATACCAACAGATCAGTGCAGCTCTCACCCCTCATCAAAGACAAATTCTTTTTGAAGTATGGAGGAACCATTACAGAAAGCCACAACTGGTCAAAATGCAGAGAACAACTCACCATGGCATACCTAGACCCAACTAATACATCTACTAACACAACTCCTAAATCTAAGGCTCAAGGAACATTGTAGAAGAGAGGATGGAAAGATTGTAGGAGTCAGAGGACAAGGTTGCCTGCTGTGAGGTGGAGTCTTCTATATATGACAGAGAAGCTACACCCATAACATCTGAACAATATGGTTGACTAAACAAGACCTGAATAATGACAATAGTAGTCAGCATGGCAATGTCAGTAAGAGAAAGTCCCTAGGGCCTTATTCCTAGATGAAGAATGACAACCCATCAATGGCTGTAGGGGAAGGGAGAAAAAGTTGCCTCTAGGCACAAGGTGGCTAATAGGTTATCCAATACCAAATGGACAGCCCTAAACACATCTACATACAAGCAACACTAAATGGACTCAATAGGTGTGTACACATGTATATACAGAAGAACAGGTCATAAATCCCAGAGGGAATGGAAGGAGCTAGAGGTCAGAGAAGGAAGGATGCAAATTGTGTAAATACAGTGTATCATGTATAAAATTCTCAGTAAAAAAATATTTTTTAAAAGAGTGCTTCTTAAACCCCCAGAACCTACTAACTGCCAATAGATCCTTAATAAGGAGCAATGTCTAAAGAGCTCCTCCCCATTCATGCTAGATTTGCTAGACTGATCTCATGTATGTCTTGCAGCTGTAGTTACCTGTACAAGACATACAGAAGATCAATCTAGTAACTACAGCTGCTGTGAATTCATGATTGCAATAGCTGTGCTATGCCCATAAGACAGCATTTCATAGCACTCGTCCCCATCCTCCACCTCTTACATTGTTTCCACTTCCTCTTCTCTAATGTTCCTTGAGCCTTGGATGGGGATGGTAGTGATAAAAATGCCCCATTTAAGGAAGAACAGTCGGTCTCTTATTCTCAATATTTTGATACATCTCTCCATTGACTGCTGCCTACTACAAAAGAAGTTTATTTGACCAAGGTGAGGAGAAACCTGCTGTGGGATGTTCTGTATGGCAAATGTGTTGCTAATAAAACACTGATTGGCCAGTGGCTAGGCAGGAAGTATAGGCAGGACTAACAGAGAGAATAAAAAGAACAGGAAGGCAGAGGGAGTCTCTGCCAGCCACCGCCAGGACAAGCAGCATGTAAAGATGCCGGTAAGCCACGAGCCATGTGGCAAGGTATAGATTTATAGAAACGGATTAATTTAAGACATAAGGACAGTTAGCAAGAAGCCTGCCACAGTCATACAGTTTGTAAGCAATATAAGTCTCTGTGTTTACTTGGTTGGGTCTGAGCGGCTGTGGGACTGGCAGGTGAAAGAGATTTATCCTGACCATGGGCCAGGCAGGAAAACTCTAGCAACAGAAACCTAGCATGATGGTTTGAAAGAAAATGGCCCCAAAGGGGGTGGCACTATTAGAAGGTGTGGCCTCATTGGAGTAGGTATGGCCTTGTTGGAGGAAGTGTGTCACTGTGGGCATGGGCTTTGGGTTCTCTTATGCTCAAGCTAAGCCCAGTGTCATGGTTCACTTCCTGTTGCCTGCAGATCAAGATGTAGAACACTCAGCTCCTTCTCCAGCACCATGTGTTCCTTCATGCCACCATGTCCCACCATAATGATAATGGACTAAATCTCTGAAACTGTAAGCCACCCCAATTAAATGTTTTCCTTTATAAGAATTGCTGTGATCATGGTCTCTTCACAGAAATAGAAACCCTAAGATACCTGGGTCAATAGGTATAAAAAATATATATTTAGAAGATAATTTGACAACATTACCATTGAGCAAAATAATAATAGCATGTTCTATCTAGGGCCTATGAGCTCCCTCAGCCATGTGCTTTTGAAAAAGACTACAGTACCAGGCATGAACTCTCCTATGGAAAAGGCCTCAAATTCAATCAAAAGCATTTAGATACCCTATAACAATCATGCTACTATTATATTAGTGGGCACATCTTGCCTGGCAGGCCGGTATTGTAGCACTCAGTGTTTAGCTCTGGATAAGACTACTGATTCTTTTCTCCTCCACCAACCTACATAGATAGCCAGCAGGAAGGAAGTTTCCAGCTCAGTTTGAGATGATTGATTTCACTATGTCCTGCAGCCAAATCACACTTCTTAGATTTGTCATTCCAAAGAAATCAATCTCCAATATTTCAATTACTTCAGTAACTTTTGCTGCATGTATAAAGTGTCCACCTTGACCCATCTTTCTTTTTAGACTCATTCTGGCCACTGCTATACTGGAATCACATATCACTTTCAAATCAAGCTCCTTAATGTTCCCCAAACATGGTATTTCTCTCATACCTCCAAATTGTACCAAACTATTTTCTCTACCATAACGCCCTTCCCAAAGCTTTGACTTATTCCTACAGTTTTATTAAATGTCAGTCAAGAAAACACCTTCCCAGAAGTATCTATTTCTATCTCTCTCTTTTCTTTGTTACCCTGAATTACACAATTCTACCTTGTATCATAATGTAGCTTACTATATCATAATTTTCTAACCAACTCACTTAAAGGCATTTTACAAAAAAAATATATAAATTTATCAATGTACAGGTTGATGAATTTTGACAAGTGTATAAAGCTGTGTAATCACCATTCCAACCAAGACATAAAGTATTTCCATTGTCAAAAGAAAATTTTCTCATGCTCATGTCCATTTGCAATCAGTCTCACCCACACAAGAAAATGCTAGTCTTATTTCTATAAATATAAATTTGTTTTCTTATTCTAGTATTTCATGTAAATTAAATGACACAGTTCACGCTTTTTAAGGTTAGCTTCTTTCACTTAACATGATGCCTGTAATGCACCATATACTTGTATATATCTATAATTCACTCATTGACATTTCTTGGGGAATATATCACTATATAAGCATGCTATATTATGTTTATCCATACATGTATTGAGGGAAATTTGAGTTACTTCCATCTAAGAATTATTATGAAAACTGCTATAGACATCTTATACAACTCTTTCTTAATGTATATTTTTATTTCTCTTGTTTGATAACAAGAATATGACTGCAAGATTATGTAATAGATATATTATTTAGTTTATAAGGAATTGCTTAACTATTACAATGTACTTGTGTTATTAAACATTTCCATGTATAGTATATGAGTTCTCCAGTTGTTCTATGTCACAGACAATACTTAATGTAGCAAGACTGAGTTGTGATGTTGTTTTTGTTTGTCTGGCTTTGGTCCTACCAGTGAGTACAAAGGGTTATGTTTTACTATTTTAGGCAGGATACCTATGACTCAGTAATTTATAAGGAACAGAAATATGTCTCTTACAGTTTAGGGTGTTGAGATGTTCAGTATCAAGGCAATAGCAATTTTTCATTTGACAAGACCCAAATTTCTGCTTCTATGATACCACCTAAAAACTTGTATCCCCTGGAGAGGGGAACATGATTCCTTGCAAGGCAGAAGAATATAAGGAGCAAGAGAAAGCCGATCAGTACCAACCCTGCTCTTGAGGTTACATCCCTCCTGGCCTAATTGCTTCCTAAAAGTCCCACATCTTAATACTGTCACATGGGCAATTAAGTTTCAGCGTGAGTTCTGGGGGAAAGAAATAAAAAGTCCAGTTCTAGGTCTGAAGTACCTCTTTTTGAGTTGTTGGTCAGTGGGATTCTCACAGATCCTCAAACATTACAGACTTTTTCACATTGCTCTTGATTACCCTCCAACTTGATGGTATCATCCCTATTACTGAAGACAGTGAATCCTTCAGAAAGTCTATCTCTACTGGCTAGTTTTAATGGTGCTGGAAGCTTCTATGAATACTGCTGGGGGAAAAGAGGAATCAACAGTCTTATCCAGCTGTGAATCTTGTAAGCTATAATAACCACTGGCCTAGCAAGACACGCCCACTGGTGCAACAGTGGCACAAGTGTTATAGAAGTTACCAACTTTTTTTTAATTTAAAACCTACTCCATAAGAGTCACGCCAGATACAATAACTGGATTAAGAACCAGTGGCTGGGGAGATCATAGGTCCTAGAGTAGAACAAAATATGATTTGCTAAATAAACATGGTTTTAAACTGACCCCTAAGTATTTATATTTACACTATAGATCAGTTCATCTCTCAACCCTCATCAGAAAAGCTTCTTTTTGCAGTAAATAGCTATTAATACAGAGCCCCACAAGCACTCAATATGCAGAGAATGAGAGACTACATGCTCAGACATAAATGGTACATCTTTATCACACCCCTTCTTTCCAAGGCTCAAGGATCATCATGGAAGAGGGAGCATAAAGATTGCAAAAGCCAGAGACAGCGGGTAGTGGCTGTAGGAAGATGATGCTTTCTGGACATGAGAGGGCTGTTGCACACATGAATTCACAGCAGTTGTGACTATATGCACAAGATTAAGCCAGACAAACTCCAAGCCTGGATGACAGAGGGAGTAATGAAGTCCCACTCCTGTCTGAAGAGCAATTGACAATTGATGGCTACTTGGAGAGAGTCAGTTTTCTTCAGTAATACAACCCCTGAGAGGCTACCCATGCTCCAGTAGGTGGCACTAAGTGGACTCCACAGGTTTTTGAGACTGCACATGAAGTTGGGAGAGAGTCATAGTGCAGTATTGGGAGCAGAATTGTCAGTGAGGGAATGAGGGGTGAGGAGAATTTGATAATTTGATTTTTAAAAACCAACAAACAAACAAACAAAAATCACCAGGTGCTGTGGGATGTTCTGTATGGCAAATGTGTTGCTAATAAAACACTGATTGGCCTGTGGCTAGGCAGGAAGTGTAGGCAGGACTAACAGAGAGAATAAAAAGAA
>CABHPQ010112408.1:0-10328 GCA_902168405.1 Peromyscus aztecus
GACCCACATTGGGAAGAATGAGAAGATATACTAAGCTTAACGCCAGCCGTGAAGAAAATAACTAAAAATAGGCGGGAAGGGAGCTGGAGAGACAGCTTAGCAGTTAAGAATGTTCACTGCTCCTGCAGAGGACTAGAATTCAATTCCCAGCACCCATGTTGGGGAGCTCACAAACACCTGTAACTCCAGCGCCAGGGGATCTGACATCTTTGGCCTTCACAAGCATTCATATTCACATGTACACACACACACACACACACACACACACACACACACATAGTTAAAAATAAGAAATAGTTGTTTTTTTTTAATGGGAAAGGTTATTATAGAAATTCAGTGTTACAACAGAAATAGTTACTCACCATGGTTTGTGGTAGCTGAAATGTAATTGGCCACCATAAGTTCATAGAGAGTGGCACTATTAGGAGGTGTGGCTTTGTTGCAATAGGTATGACCTTGTTGGAGGATGTGTGTCCTTGTGGGGGAAAGCTTTGAGGTCTCCTATGCTCAAGATATGTCCAGTGTCTCAGTTCACTTCCTTTTGCCTACGGGATCAAGATGTAGCTCCTCCACTCTCAACTCCTTCTCCAGCACCATGTCTGGCTGCACACTGCCATGTCCTGCCATGATGATAATGGACTAAACCTCTGAAACTGTAACCCAGTCCCAATTAAATGTTTTCCTTTATAACAGTTGCTGTGATCATGGTGTCTCTTCATAGCAACAGAAACCCTAACTAACACAGTGGTTGTCACTGTATGTAAAAGATCAAGCCAGACAAAATTCTAGCGCCTGTTGGGTGGAGAAGGGGGCTCACAAAGTCCCACCCTAAGCTAAGGACTATTGGCAATTGACAGCTACTAGGTGAGAGAAAGTTAGTTTTCTTCTGGGATGAAGCCTCTAGTAGGTTGCTGTGCTCCAAGGAATGTCCTGCACCTGTGCACATACAGCACTAGGTAGACGAGTTATTTTTTTTTGGGGGGGGAGGTCAAAGTGGTCAGGAAGGGTATGAGAGGAAGTGGATATGAGTGGATTTTATGAGAACAGATTATATACATATATGAAATTCTCACATTCCAAAAGAAAATATTCACTCAGTGAAAAACAGTAATAAAATAGAAAAGAGAAGTGAGATACACAGAGAGCAAAGGCAGATAGAAACCTAAGTCTACCCCTGATCACAGTAAACCGGCCTAGATTAAACAGTGGAATTCAAGGTAGAGGGCCTGCGTATAAACATATGTTCCAACTGTTATGTTGTCTACAGGAGACAAAATCTAGACATAAGCATACAAGTCATAAAGGGGAAATGCGGGGAGGGGAATTCAGACCAACCACGACACCTGGCAACCCTGTGACAGCTGAAACTGCACTAATGTCAGACAAAAAAGACACCAAACAAACAAACAATGGCTAGATGTGGTGATAAACACCCTCAGTCCCAGCACCGGAGAGGCTGAGGCAGGAGGATTGCCCTGAGATTGAGATCAGCTTGATCTATGCAGCGCCTTCCAGGCCAGCCTGGATTATAGAGTGAGAACTGGTCCCAGATAGGAGGGAGCACTGGAGAGATGGCTCAGCAGTTCAGGGCACTGTGTGCTCTTCCAGAAGACCTCAATTCTATTCCCAGCTCCCACATGGCAGCTCACAACCGTCTGTAACTCCAGTTCCAGGGGACCCAACACCCTCTTCTGGCTTCTGCAGATACTGCATCTATGTGGTACACAGATACACATGCAGGCAAAAACAGCCATACACATTACAGAGTGGGGGGGGGGAGAGAGAGTGAAGAAAGAAAGCAGGAGGGAAGGAAATGGGGCATGTGGGAGGGAGATGAAGGGAAGGACAGAATACAGAAGAACACCATCAACTTACCAGCAAGTGAAAGAGATGGTCAAGAGCCTACTGAGACCAATGGATCTGAGCTTGGTTTGTTGGTTGAAGGGAGCTGGGGCTGGTGATCTAGCTTAGGTTATCAGCGGACCCTAAGAAGAAGATTGGTGTGGGAGTGGCTTGTTGCAGAACCATGTCTAGGAGGAACTGGACAGTGAATGAAGAACAGACAGGCAATTCTGGTGGTATTCTATTATCTGTAGTTTTGGAGTTTATACCCTTGGTTTGTTACCTAAAACTCATTGCCTAGTTCAAGCCCAGAAAGACACAGGCCTGTGTTTTCTTCTCAGTTTGGTGGTTTCTGCTCTCTGGCATCTATACATTATTGCATTATTGATAGGCATTATTTGTAGAATAGTTTTAAAAGCACATAAAAACTGAGCCAATGATGCAGATAGTTCACCCGACACCCCTCCAGTTTCCTCTGCAGTTAACATCTTGCATGATGAGGGAGTCATCTGTTTCACAACCCTCTTGTCCTTTCTCCCAGGAGGCATAGGGTCCTGTTGAGGGGACTAGTGTTTATAGTTGGGTGCACCTGCTAAACTTAAGCTGGCCTTCATTCCTGTTTTCCTCCCTGGTCCTAACTCCTGAACAAAACAGCAATGCTTACAAAAACTACTTGAAGAGAAGGCATGTCTTACTAAGGAAACTCGATGTCAGTCTAATAAGTGTGATTGTATTATTTTGGGATTTGGAAAATTATCATAGTCCCTGATATGTTTTGACGTCTAGAAGGCAGGAAGCGTCCAGTCTGGAAGCGCCTACTCCTGCCCCGTATCTGCAAACATGTAACTAGTATCCAGTAAGGTTTGGTCATTATTTTCAAATCTCTATTCCACAGTACAAGTTATGTTTAGATCTCAAGTCTTCCTGATTCTATCTTGGAAATACCTTGATTCCAAATTCATTTCATCAATAAAGATATTTTAGTTTAAACCCTTGTTCTGATATCGGCTAATATCAATGGCTTAGGCACCAACTGTACTATTATTTTGTAGTCAGGAATCCACATCAGAGTTGGCTGGATGATGCTTCCTGCCTACTTGGTCATACATTTGTTTTCAGGTGACCCGGTCTGAGAAAATCCAAAACGGCTTCTCTCTTCTGCCTTGAAGACACGTATGGCTCTGCCCTGCAGTGTACTTGTATGTCTCATGTAGCAACTAAAGGATCCAAGAGGTGAAGTCAGAAGTTGCTATCCTCTCAACAGCTGCCCCTGGGTCTTGATACTCTGACAAGTCAGCTGCTGTCTCCATTCAGCTCTGCTACCTGCCTCTCCCCGACACAGTGCTGCAGCCACCCCACCACAGCCCCCATATTCCTGTGAAGTCATCTTCCCATGAAGATTATTTTTACCCCACACTTAACATCCTCCACGGCCCAGCTGTTGTCTTTGTGATTCTATGTGAGATGTACCGAGTTTTCGCAGTCTGGCACGGATCTGGATTCCAGATGTTACTGGCCAGTCCTCTCTCTACAAGAACCTGCACTGGCCCAGCAGAACACAGCATAAAGACTCTTCCCGCTCACCCCTTCTCTCTGTTGTAGTGATTAATTTTGTACTTCAACAATGTAGCTACTGACAACATTCATATTTTCAGATCGTTTTGGCAAGTATCACAATTTCTAAATGGAGGGCGCATTTTTCGGGCGCTTGTACAATAACTTATGCCTTTACTAGTGCCTAGAAGATATACACACGTGCAGCCACACACAGTTGTTCTGCCTCCTGTGGACAAGGTGTGTCTCATATGCTCTTAAATGTGTTTCCTACTTTTCATTGTTCATTTTGTGGCTAAGATGGAAGAGACTGTTGGGAACACAGACTATCGCAGTTCTTCCAGGCTCCTACATTTAATTAGTGTGGGAGGGGGCACACCCACGTGTGCTCGTTGACATGGAAGTAAGAGGACCACTGTCTGTCTTTCCATGATGTCCCAGGGATCAAACTCAAGTCATCAGGCTTGGTGGCAAGCGTCTTTATCCACTGATCCTCCTTACAACTGACCAAAATTTCTTTCTCATCATTCTGAAGGCTGGGAGTCTAAGGTGAAGGGGCTGGCGGTGTCCACCCTGAACCTTCTTACTGCTTTGTATTGTCAGGAGGGATAGACAAGCTCTCCTGGGTCTACTGTACGAGGGCACTAATCCCATTCCCAGGGCTCTAGCCTCGTGACCTAATCACCTCGGAAAGGCCCCACCTCCTGGTACTATCACAAGAGGGATTGGGTTTCAACATAACAGTTTGGAGAGGGGGGACACAGAATCCAAGATCACAGCAGTTTGCTTAGAGTGAAGGCCCCTCTCCCTCCCCAGAGCAATCTCTGTTTCTGTCTAACCTTATGAAGTCCAAGTTCCCTTTAATTCTCCAGAGTACTCTGGTTTGGATTGTAACATGTACTGTTACCCTAATATCAACAGCACAGGTATTTTTTTTATTTATCTTCTTTGAGAAATTTGTATTACATAATACCAGCATGGACAATTGCAATGACTTTCAAATTTTTGACTAAACTATTTAGAGAAAAATACATCTTGATCATCATCATCATCACCATACTCTCTCACACACAAGCACAGATACACATATACATGTACATATACACATATATACATATACACACATTCATATATACATATACTCTTACACATATATACATAAACACATATATAAACATACATATGTATACATATACACATACATAAACATACATATATACATATGCACACACATATATAAACATACACATATACATACATGTACACATACACACATATATACATATACAGTCAGAAGGTAGAAAAATTGTTTCACCATCAAAAACCTGTGATTTATATAAAAAATTTAAGTGTTACATAAGTTAATGAGCCTTACACACACACACACACACACACACACAGTCTCAGGAAATAACAGCTGGATATTTTAAGTGTAATATACTGTATGTTTTAACTTGCAAACCCTCATTAAATTGCACAACGGGAGTTTCCTTGAGGGTGGAACCTCCCCTATAGAAGGCTTCTGAGTGTAACAGGTAAGCCCATTTGGAAAACATTCACTGAAAAGGCAAGTGTCCGCAAAGCAGAGTGCTGAAGAGAAGGTGCTACATCAGGTCCCACTCACAGGGCTGCAAGGGCAGTGTTCTGGTTCAGCTGTGGAGGCTCGCAGGCTGCTACAACTGCAACCCAATATGACCAGGCCAAATCCCCGAGCTGTCAGGAGAGCTGGGAGTCATTCACATGGGTTGATTTTTCAGACATGCAAAATTCAAGAGCTACAGAGTCATAGAGATTTACACCAACATTTCAGCAGAAAAATAAAAGGTAGGTATGACCAGGTAAAGTGTAGCAAGGTCAGAGTCCCTTAGGGGATGTTGTGTGAAGTGGTGTAGGTGAAGCCTAAGATTTAGTGGAACTCTGGGTTGTTCTAGAGGCCAGGAACTGGCATCAGGGAGTCGGCCTAAGAAAGGCAAGGTGTGCTGCAAATGGTGGGGCTGCAGGCAGGGCTGTGCATGCCTACTGAGTCTCTGGTGATGCCGATGTAAACCCCCAGTGCTGGACAAGAGCTGTAGGGTCGGGTTCTCCCTCCAGACTCCAGTGGCGCTTGGGTGAGTCTTTCCTTGACGCACCTCCATTCTTTTGGAAATGGAAATGTACATAACATGCTATATGGTGGAAATGCACAACATGATTTTATTTTACAAGAGTCCACAGCTAAATTGCCTAAGTCTCAGAAGACATTCTGGACTTTTGAACAGTGTTAGGACTGCTAAGAATATGGGGACTCATAAGTTGGGGTGGATGCATTTTGCATTACGAGATGGCCATGGGGTTTGTATTCTAAATGTCCCCTATAGGTTCACATGTTTAAACACCTGGGCCTCCGCTCCTGGCTTTGTTTGGGGAGGTTGTTGAACCTCTGAGGCAAGAGGTGTAGATAAAGAAGGTGGGTCATGGGGCGGGCCTTCGAGGGTAATAACACTACTTACATCCACCTCAAGCTTTCTTTGCTTTCTCATCAGCCATGACATGAACAAGCTACAAGCTCCTCCCACCATGGACTGGGTGATAACACTGTGCTGTTTTCCCATGATAGACTGTGGAGAATGTGACTAGCTAGCTACCCTCTGCCTTGCTCACTGGTTCCTGTGCAGCCAGCTTTCCCATACAGTCCAGGCTCACCCTAATAGGGACAGTGCCGCTCACAGTGGCCTGGATCTCCACCATCAATCAGCAATCAAGACAACTCCTCTTAGATGTGGTCACAGTCAGTCTGATCCATGCTGTCCCTTGCTGAGATGCCTTCAGAGGACTCTAAACTTCACCAGATTGACAGTTGACACTATGTAATTCATCTTCACTAAAACACATCTTCTCACCTCCTTCCTGTGGCAGAGGGTAATTGAGTTGATACAGTTAAGGAGTCTACTCAACATTTCAAAGGCATTTACTTCTTCCCTTCTGCACCTGGATGACAGAAGCTAGGAGAAGGTCACAGGTTTTTAATACTGCAAAACTAGTTTTCTATCCTGTGACCTCTAACATTTGGCCAGTGTTTATTTCTATTGACACAATGTAACATCTATGTTCACATAATAGAGTCATGTTTTATCAGCTTCCAGTCAACGCCATCAGAACAGAACCTGTAACTTCTAAAACAAAAGAAAAAACAGAAAGTCACAAAAAAAAAGAAAAAGACCACTTGTTACTTTGGGGAAAGGAACAGTGAGGATGTCAAGTACATAACAGATATGACAGACAAGGCTTCCACTTCTGTTTCTGTGCCCAAACTAGTAATTTTCACACACAGCCCTGTCCATTAGCCAAAGAACGTCTTTTCACTCTTAACCTTGGAAATAAAATAATGAATAAGAACATGGTGTTCCAGGCAGAGCTGTAATCGTTTTGTTTTAGGTGTGAAGGAGATTGTAAATGAGTGGCCTCCCTACCCCTTCCATGTGATGTCTGTGTGTGCGTGTGCTAGCCTCCCTACCCCTTCCATGTGATGTCTGTGTGTGGGTGTGCTAGTTAGTCATTTATTCTCCAGCTGCCCCGACTAAACGAGCAACAGTGGAGAAAGATGGCACCCAGGGTCCTGGTGCCCTGTAATCCACCAAGACCACAGAAGCAATGAAGTCAAGCTCTGCTCCCCTAGGCTGCCAGAAAGCAGCCTCACTGCACCTCCTGGTTTTCTTCCAGTCGGTGGGACTCTCCCTGGTGGGCAGCTCCTCTGCATTGCCGTCTGTGGACCCAAGGAGATCACCACAGTGCTGAAAGAGCCATCATCTCATGGCTCCTTGGATCAGTGATTCTCAACCTCCCTTTGTGGTGAGCCCCAACCATAAAATTATTTCTGTTGCTACTTCAGAACTGTAATTTTGCTACTGTTATGAATTGTAATGTAAGTGTTTTCCTGTGGTCTTACGCAATCCCTGTGAAAGATCATTCAACCCCTAAAGGAGTCTCGACCTACAGGTTGATAACCACTGTCTTGAACCCTACACTAGGAGATAAATGTCTCTATGTTGTGGAGTTGGTATCCTAGAATTGTATGAGACCTCAAAGGTCGAGCTGGAGAAATGGCTCAGTCGGTAAAGTTTTTTTCTTGCAAGCCTGAGAACCTGAGTTCAATCATTGAAAAGCACATAAAAAAGCAAGGTGCCGAGCTTTTGGGGTCTCAGGCCTGTTGATGTGGAGATAGGTGGATCACTGGGGATCACTGGCCAGCCAGCCTAGCCTAAAAAGGGTGCTGGCACCAGAGGAACAAGACCTGAGGCTGAGCTTTGACTCCCCCCAACCCCCTTACCTCCCCACCCCCACCCCGCTCTCTCAGGTCATCTTGCTTTCTCATCCTTTACATTGAGGTTTTTGGACTCTGCCTTGTTTACTTCTTTTATCCTGAAGAGTTTTTATTCCTTGTGGACTGCTCCTGTGAATGCATTTCCTTCCCTTGAGTAACTGGAAATCCTTTGCCCATAACTTCTTGTGTAAGGGCAATCAATTAATGAGTAAGTCGTTTGTTCAACAAATTTTGTGTGTGTGTACTTGGCGACCATGACAAAGGTCAAGGAGATACTCACCTTCAAATCACAAAATCAAACCATCATTCCCTGTTGACCATTCTCTTCTACCTTTGGCATCCAAGATTCTCAGGGCCTGCCTCTATTTCCAGACTTGTTGCAACTTTTTCCCAACTTGATTCTTCAGGAATTATGAGTAACCGAGTCTGTCCTCAATAGTGCATGGCTAGCTGAGTTAGAACCAGTACTAGAATCCAGGCCTGTGTATAATTGAAGACAGAAAACAGCCGAAGGTTGATGTTTCTCTTCATTCAGAGGAAGCCCAGATGGGCCTACACACAATCCACGCTTCCAAATCTGAGTGTTTTTCTTCAGAACATTGTGCTGACACTGGCTAGCCAGAAGACATTCAGAAAGAATTCACTCCCTTACCTGCCCCAGGGAAATGGACAAATGCAATGTTTGAACCACTTACCCCAGAGAGTACTAACGCTGGAAGTGTCATTTAAGGTAGTGTTTGAAAAGGCCCTTCTGTCTGTATTGTGACAGACTTGCCTGGTCTGCCGAGTATATGAGGTTGTGAATGCTGTTTCTTTTGATTCAAGGTTTGAATTCTCTATAGAATGAAAGGGTTTCTGGCACATAGTTGGCAATCCCTATCTAGATTTTCTCTATAGCATAGGTTTCTTTAGCTGAGCATTTAACTCAATAGGCATCAGGCTCCAAGGAAAATACTCGTGGCTAACATGAGCAGAAATAAACACACTTCTAATCAGTTTAACTGTTGACAAAAGCATGTGGCTTTCTTGCTTGGGGCCAAAGTTTTAAGGTGGACTCTGATTTCTTGCAGGAACACCCCTCATTGATGGGTGAAAATAGGGTAATTACGTGTCCAATTACCAGATTTGCATTGGCAAATGGGGCCTTTGTGGGGTAAAATCTCCAGAGTTTGGGACCAGATGAAACTTAGGGATTTTCTGTTTTGTTTTGTTTTGTTTTCAACCAGTCCTTCCAACAATATCCTGGGTATGATAACGTTCCCATCTTGGGCTCATCTGAAGCCAGACTGAAGACTTCCGGTTCTGATGAACCAGTGAGGCAGGAGCTAGAGTACAATCTGCAGGTTTTTCTTCCTTCCTTTCTACTCAAAACAAAAAGAAGAAGCATTTCACATCGTCCCTTTCTTTTTTCCACCATCAATTGGCAGAATCGATATCCCTGCCAATGCCTTGTGAAGATTTCAGCATATATAACTATTAAGTTGAAAGACCACTAAACAACTTTGTTCGTTCCTCCTCCAGGTCTTGGGTAAAATCTGAGACAAGTTCCAGAACTCTCAAATAGCAGGGAGCCATTCTGGCCACTTATAGTCATAAAATCTTTCTCCTAGTGACTAAGATATCCTGGCTGGGATGTCCAGCTAAAGTGGAGTGGATACACTCTTTAGACACAGCTACTAACCCCTCCTGGTATACACACTGCAGTTCTAGGAGAAGCCTAAGAAGCAAGAGGTATCGAATGCTGTGGGAAAAGAAAACAGAACTTTGGGAGAGAGCAGCGGGGAGGAAGGAGGACCGAGAGGTGGGAGAGCAGGCACAAAGCACGGTCAAGTTCCATATGCATGAAAACATCCTAAGGAAGCCTAATATTTTACTGCTGAATTTACAACAAAATTTGAAATAAATTTTAATTGAAAATGCAATTGATTTTTTTTTAAGTGCTGGGCTGCTGAGATGGTTGAATAGTAGCTTAGTAGGTAAATGCCCTTCCTGCACAACTGGATCACCCAAGGTGGCTGCCCAGACCCCACAGTGGGAGGAAAGCACGGTTACCCTCTGTCCTCCATACACACCCACAGAAACTGAACATCACAGAGGATCCAGAACGCTGAGATTCTCTTCACTATTGGTAACTTGTTAATTCTAAACAGTGTTCAACACAAACCCTGATGGCGGGGCTACAGCCAGAGTCTAATTCACAGTTGCTAGCATCAGGAAGCACACAGCTGAGTGATGATTATGAGAACAGACTAAAGGTAATCTAATCTCTAGAAGAGACCTCTTAGCAGGGCTTTCCAACAGCCTTCAGAGAGTGGCTTTTCTACCTACCAATGCCTTGTTTTAAAAGTGCAAAGGACTCCATGGTGGGGCGGGGGCAGGCATCATTTTATACTGTAGTTTAAATCATTGCTTCTCCATGTCTTCTGCACCTAGAAATTCCTGTATGCAGCCACATCATGAACAAATTGATTGGAGAGCTCCCCTGTGCATTAAGCTTAATTAGTGGGTGTGGGGGAAGGGCCAGGTGATGCTGCTGTGGTTGGTCCATGGAACACATTTTGAGTAGCAAGAGTTATCATGTTGAATGTGTGTGTGTGTGTGTGTGTGTGTGTGTGTGTGTGTGTGTGTGTGT
>CABHPQ010112412.1:8812-26618 GCA_902168405.1 Peromyscus aztecus
AGAGAGAGAGAGAGAGAGAGAGAGAGAGAGAGAGAGAGAGAGAGAGATACCAACACTATTTTGCCTTGTAGGGCATATGGATAGGAAATAGGATCTGTCTACCAAACAGCTGATGATCAGGTATTGTCACTAAAAACCACCGTGTGAGCAACGACTGAAGAGCCAACACAAGAAAATGGCTCCTGGAAGGAAGGAATGCTTAGTCCATTTCACAGGTAGTGAAACTGAGGCAGTTCAACATGATTAAGCAACCTTCAGCACCAGCATAATGAAATTGCCCCTTTGAAGGCCCTAATTAATCAAATATTGGCAACTTCAAGTGATTCTGCTCAATATTTTATCCATGAAGAAGACATGTGTTGACATGAGTTGTTACAGGGAGGCTGTGGAGCTTTACTTTTTCTTCCTGAAGTTATCTGGTGGGAGCCTGGAGAGTTTTTTGTCCTGTGTGATTCATACATTTAGTTCCCTGAAATGCAGGGGAGTTCCCTGAAACACAGGGGTGAGTGCGATAATGTCAAGACAAATTTATCTGTCTCCTCTGTGATGCTTGGGGAAACCAAAGGGAAGAGTCCAGGACTTCACAGAAATGAAACCCATCAGGATTGTCATCCTCCATTATTCATGGGGGAGGCATTTCATAAAATCAGAGTTTCACAGTCCTGCCACTAATACCATGGGGCTGAATGGTCCTTCGTTGTGGAGTCATCCTGTGCCCTTCCCACTAGATAGTGGTAGCATCCTTCTACACTGAGATGCCTCTAAACATTGCCAAATGTCCCATGGCAGGCAAAATCAATCCCCCAAACCACTGCTCTACATAGCAGTTCCAACCTGAGAACTGGTTTGATTAGTTCTTGGGGAAAAAACAAAAACAAAAACAAAAACCAAGACCTGACCTGATACTCCACCTGCAATATCATGTCTTTCACCTGCCCAACATTCATTCCTTGGCTGCCCTTGGGCATTTTCACTGAAGCAGCATGCTTATAGTATTTGAAATGTTTGTTTGAGCTTCCTTTTTACATATTCATTAATTTTTGAGACAGGGTTTCTCTGTGTAGCCTTGGCTGGCCTAGAACTCACTATATAGACCAGGCTGGCCTCAACAGAGATCTGCCTGCCTTTGCTTCCTGACTGCTAGGATTAAAGGTGTGGGCCACCATACCAGGCCTTAAAAGTATAGCCCTGGCTGGCCTTGAGCTCATGATTCTCCTGCCTCATCTCTTCAGCATACCGTACTGCTGTGTGCCACCATAAGCATCTTGAGCTTTTTAAACCATGAAATTTACAGTGGAAAACTTGTTGCTGCCATCTATTATGTGTTGCATCTCGAGTCTTTGGGATAAAGCATTATTGCTTGTTCCTAGGTGTCATCCATGTTTTGTGACGCTATCCAAGGATGTCACCACTGGATCAGCTAGTGGTAGAGCAATCTCTATCTGGTATACCTGCAAAAGCCTAAAGTGTATTTACAGAACTTGTAAGTTACACAGAGCTATGTATTCTAAGGTGTACTTGGGCTTGAACTTTCTTTTTTTTTATTATTAAGAAATTTTCTGTTCATTTTACATACTAACCACAGGTGCCCCTCTCCTCCCTCCTCCCCCCGCCCCCAGCCTTCCTCCCAACCCACCCCCCATCCCCACCTCCTCCAAGGCAAGGCCTCCCATGGGGAGTCAGCAGAGCTTGGTACATTCAGTTGAGGTAGGTCCAAGCCCCTCCCACTGCATCAAGGCTGCACAAGGTGTCCCACCATAGGCACTGGGCTCCAAAAAGCCTGCTCATGCACCAGAGATGGGTCCTGATCCCACTGCCAGCGGGCCCTTAAGCAGGTCAAGCTACACAACTGTTTCGCCTATACAGAGGGCCTAGTCCAGTCCCATGGGGGCTCTGTAGGTATTGGTCCACAGTTCATGAGTTCCCACCAGTTCCGTTTGGTTGTCTCTGTAGATTTCCCCAGCATGATCTTGAAGCCTGCTTGCTCCTAGAATCCCTCTTCTCTCTCTTTGACTGGACTCCTGGAGCTTGGCCTGGTGTTTGGTTGTGGATCTCTGCATCTGTTTCCATCAGTTACTCTTTACTCACTAGCCCAAGCAAATTGTAGTTGTGTGGACAGTTAAATGACTATCACTGGGCTCTAGACACAGTGCTGATGTCCCAAACAGTTGAAAGCTTCATGTATTTAAAGTCTCTCCCAGCTGGACTTGACACAGTGTTGCCTTTCTCTCTAAGATCTTACACAGCAGTGGAGTGTCTCCAAGCTGTTGAAGGGTTGTGTGGACCTCTTAGATTATCTGCCTGTGTATGCTAGGCCCTAAGGGAGGTTTGGAGGCCAAGTACGACAATGACCCTGTGATGACTGCTACAACTGTAAGAACAAGAAACTGCAGCTTTTCTTCCTCAGAGTCTCTCAGGCGCATTGCGAAGGCTGAGGTCAGGAAAGCTGAGTGCTGCTGCTGCATACGCCAGCTCAGAGGGTGAGCAGGGACTGTGAAAAGGGCCAGCTGCTGCTGATTTTTTTCTGTACTGCCAAAATAAAAGCAATTTCCTTGCCTTGTGCAAAAGCATAGCAGTGTTGACAGCTGAGAATGTATGTGCGAATACTTTGGAGGCAGTGGAACACCATATCAGGAAGAGTCCATTTTTTTAAGAGGTCATTTATATAGCACTCTTGAGTGATGTCCTCGTACTCCAACTCACCTTTTCTATCATGGCTTCCAAACTCTGGCTTCACATTTGAATCATGTGGAGAGCTAGTAAATAATTTGGATGCCCGGCCCTACATGAACTAGGGTGGAATTTCTGATGAGGGGCCCACCTGAACATTTTCAGTGTTATACTTTGGCAGTTGATTTTAATATGTAGTGTTAAGACTATTTGCTGGTCTTCCTTCTTTTATAATCTAACCCCATAAGATTGCTTCATTTGTCTACATACTTGGTCCTTGAAATCTATTGCTAGGCCCTTCCCCAGAATTTCTGATTCACTCTGGGGTAGTGAATTTACATCTCCAAGCAAAGTCCAGGTGTTGCTGCTATTGCTGGTCCTAGGGCCACATTTTGAGAACCACTGCTTTGTGGTTGCATTAACTCTTCTGGATTCTTGCATTAAGACTTTTTGTTACTGCCCCTTATCCTTGATTTGCATATAAAGTACACACCCCTCACATTTATTACTCCTTTGCGATGATAAACTCTTTCCTTATGACCCTCATTTATTTATTCATCCTTATGCAGGCAAATCCGGGCTACCCGATACACTGGGAACAGACTTCTTTCTTTCATTAAATCCTCATATAGTTGTGGATGCTGTGGTAGTTTGAATGAGAATGACCCTATAGGAATGCCTTGTTCCAGGTTGGTGGACTATTTGGAAGGATTAGGAGGTGTGGTCTCATTGGAGTAGATGTGGCCTTGTTGGAAGAAGTGTGTCACGGATGTGGGCTTTGAGGTTTCAAAAGTCCACACCAGGCTCTAGTCTGTCTCTCTGTCTGTCTTTCTCTCATCTCCACTTCTCAGTTGTCTACTGAGTTTATGACTTTACTTGTTTGGAGGCATATTTAGTTTCTTCCCATCTTTGCATTTAAAGACTAGGCTGTACATGTGGGTTTTTCTTTTTGCAAGGAAGACACAGAATGGGGAGCTTGGACATGTAGCTCAGCTGGTAGAGTGCTTGGTCAGTATGCCCAAAGCCCTGGGTTGGATCCCTGGCACTGGGTACAGTGATCCGTTACTATAATCCCAGTATTGGGGAGGGGGAGGCAGGATGATCAGAAGCTGAAGGTCATCTCAGCTACGTAGTGAGTTTGGGGACAGCCTGAGATACATGAGATAGTGTCCTAAAAATGTTACAGAATGGTGGTTTATAGTCAGTGAGCAGTGCTGGGTGGGGAAAACCATTCTGAAATGAATATAAGAGCTCTATTCTAGAGCCTTTGCTTTTAGTTCTGGAAAAGTAGAATGATAACGCTTGTTTTAACTTGTGTTAATTTTTGGTTTTATTGCCTCCATTACTTTTATGGGTTAAGATTCCTCATTGTTGATTCTTCATGGCTATCTTTGCTTTTTGTTGCTGCATAATACATTTTCAGAGACTTAGAGTCTTAAAACAAAAGTCATGCATTGTATTATAGTTTATGTGGATCAAAAGTTTTCATATAAAGTTAGTTGATTTTTTTGTTCTCGGTCCTGTAAGGCTGAAATTGAAGCATTATCTAGGCTGACCTCTCATCTCAAGAACTCACTAGGGAAAGATATATTCATTCTAAGATCACATGGTTATTGGCAGAATCCATTTCTTTTTTTTAAGATTTATTTATTTATCATGTATACAGTGTTCTGTTTGCGTGTATCCCTGCAGGCCAGAAGAGGCAGTCAGATCTCATTACAGATGGTTGTGTGCCACCATGTGGGTGCTGGGAATTGAACTCAGGACCTCTGGAAGAACAGCCAGTGTTCTTAACCTCTGAACCATCTCTCCAGCCTCCAGAATCCATTTCTTTAAGTCCACTAATGGAAGGTTGCTTCTTCAAAGTCAGCCAAAGACAGAGTCTCCATTTCTTTAATTCTCCATCCATACCCTTTTAAACACACCATATAATTAGGTCAGGCACACTCAGGGTCTCCTCTCCAGTTTTTCCGGACAGGAGCTTGCTTATGCAGCCCTAGTTGGCCTCTAAATCATGATCCTCCTGTATTATCAGGGATTACAGAATGCAGTATCACACTCAGATGGGATCTTCCTTTGCAACAATGAATTCAGCTGATTAGGAACTTTTGTTACACCTGGAAAAGACTTCCACCATATTCCTTTGGTTAGATGGAATTTATAGGACCTACTCCTCAATCAAGTGTTAGGGTTTATAAAAGAGTGTGAGTTATTTTGTCTACCACAATGACTATAATGGAATGTTTGTCAACAGGTACAGAATGCCATATGTAGTACAGAACTGTAACTATGCAGTCATATTGCTATATTCAGATAAATGCCTTCGGGATGGAGATTCTTGATTACAGTGTGGGAGACAGAGTTTATTCCTTGAGAAGCAGCACTATCACTCATGGAAAGGAATTGATTTGGCAGGAGCATCCTTTTCTCCTTCTACACCAAAATTCATCCTTGATTTATTCTTCTGTACTGCATTCCAGTTTTTATTTCCAGTATATTTTCTAAATAAACCAATAATAAGTTATATTCATGTCACTGAAGACAAAACAGTGAACTAACCTTTATCCATTTACTCCAAAATAAATGGGGGTCTTTAATCAGACAGAACTAAGCTAGCCAGAGTAAAACCCTTCATAAATCATATCCCTTTGGCTATGTGTAACCAGTAGAGTGAGCTTAAAACTTGTCTACAAATTGCAGTCAAGATGAAGTGCAAGGGCAACTTGCCTTAAACCGGCTACAGAAGCATCAATGGCCCTGGAGTTTTGCTATTTTATGGTAGTTTAGGAATCCTCTTCTGTGTTCTAGACCCAAATGTAGCCTGATTGATACGAAGTATAATGGGCTTTCAAGCTACTGACACTGAGGGTAATCTTTCCTTAGCTTGTTGGGGAAATAACATTGTGAGGTCTGAGTGAGCATCAAATGCGGGGTGTGGAGAATAGATGAAAAGGAGGCAAGTCACGTAGTGTAAAGGATGTTGTGGGAGAATTGTGGTGATGCTGCTGGAATAGGTAGAGCTAATAAGCTACATCCTTTGCTCTAGCTCTCCAATAACCTTCTTGAGATTTCCAGTCAGCCTGCTTTTCAAAAGACAATGCTAAAGTGAGTAACCTAAGCATCTTCTGTCGCAAGAAGATCAGCCGGTCAATTCAAATCACCTCTCGTTTACATTTAGTAGCATTGCTTTTTTATTTCATAATTGTTTATATGGGCATAGAAGCCAAGGTCATCTTGAATCACATAACTCAGTGATATGAGCTATGTTTAGTAGTGTTTCCTCTAAGTGTCCATACAAAATGATCTTCTGAATGCTATTAAAAAGGGGAATAAAGCCAGATGCTCTAAAAAGCACATAAAATAGGTTTAGAGATTTAATTACAGTAAAATTATTATAAAACTCTATGAAAGGCTACTGGAGTCGGTATACCGGTCTGCTTTATTTCAAGGAACCCTGATAAGCTTCTGATCTAATGATTATTTATAAATATTGCCGAAGTATCCTTTGTTGTTCAAAAGGATTCACTCAAGGGTTTCTTTAAATAGTGCCTTTAAATGTTTGTTTATAAACTATTAACTACTTGACAGAGAAGCAGGGAAACTTAAACTGTTGGGAGCCACTGCCAGTTGAAGATTAATCCAAAATGTAGATAAAGCCACTCTCTGATTATAATGTAAGTCAATGAGAAAATATAATTAAATTTATAAAAATTTAATCACCACAGAACTCTTCAGGAGCAGATCTTTTGCAAGGAAGGAGGTACACCTGTGGTCGGTTGGTCTCTCTCTCTCTCTCTCTCTCTCTCTCTCTCTCTCTCTCTCTCTCTCTCTCTTTCCCTCTCTGTCCCCCCTCCCCTTTCCTGCAAATTCTTCTACAAGTCATTGTCTCACAAATCTCTACTCAGCCTACGCACTTCTCTTGGGCTTTGTTCACACGTGCCAAGACTTCACTGCTTTGCATTCTGCTCCTCTCATTGTGCCTGGCAGACGGCCTAGATCACAAGACTCCCTGGTAGGTATTTGTTGATTTGACATGAGACATCCCTTCAGGAGTAGGCCAAGAAATGGACATCACACATATGGCTTGTATTGGGTTGGAATAAGTCCTGCTACGACTTCCAAAGTCATTTTTGAAGCAGTGATGAGGATTTACACCTCTGGGCTGAGGGGACATAAACATCAACCTGAACTCTATAAATTCATAGTCCTCTTCTCAAGGACAGTTCTCACAGAAATCAAACCTAAGTGAAGTGGAAAGGAAGACAAATTCTTCTGTTTATTTATTATGTTTTCATTTACTTATGCATTTTTCGCTGGAAAAACATAGACATAGAGCAGAAGATAAGACAATCATAAAGCATAATTAATTATTATAAGGTCAGCATTCTTTTAAATGCCACCCAAGTCAAGAAATAGAATCTCGTCAGTCACCTAAGGAGCCCCAAGGCTAGCCAAGTGTCCCATATCAACTTCAACTACCCTCTCCTCCCTATTGGACTTTTACAGTAATTACTCTTTCCTATGTGTTTATAGTTTTATCATACAGTGGCACATCTTTAAATCCTATAGCTTAGGTTTTTTTTCAGTTAAAATATATATGTCTTCTAAGCATATTTTCATCTAAAACACCCCCTCCATTTCTGTCTTTTATCCCAGAAACTTAGTCATCAAAATGTATTCGTCAAATGCTGTGTATCATTTGATCTGTGCAGATTCTCACAGTACATTTTGATGATTGGATCCATGTGGCTTAATTTATCACATTCATCTGTCCTCTGTTTCTCATATGGAATGATAGTTGCATATAGACCAGTGGTTAACTAGGACTGATTTGCACAATTTTTCTGTTCCATGAGAGACATTGGCAGTGCTTAGAAGAAATTTTTGATTTTTACAATGGAGTAAGTAGTATTATCAATGTCTAGTTTAATAGGTACAGGCTAGTGATAGTGATGGACATCCTACCATGCAGAACAACCCCAGTCTCTACCTTGAAAAGTTTTATCCACTTCCAAATGTCATCAGTACTGAATTCGAGAATCCCTAGTTTAGAGGTTTGCTCAGATTCAGGTGTATGTACGGCATGTATGAGTGTATGTATGTATGTATGTATGTATGTGTATATGTATTTATGTATTTGGCAAAGTTGGTGGTATGATCTTTATCAACAGTCACATAAAGTATAGCTATCATTTAGAAGTCTGTGATATTCAATACTTATATTAATAGTTATAAAATGACTAATTTCTATTTTATTTATAAGTTGAAAAACTCCAGAAAAAGACCTTTTCCTTCATCTTTCATTTGGCTATTCACTGGTACAGTTCACATATAGTTGTATAAATACTTGATTCTTCAAGATTATGAAATAAAAGACTTTGAAAGTGTTTATGTGTGTGTGCTTAAATCTTGATTTCTATATTATCTAGATGTGATAGTGAGCAAGTTATTTAAACCATTTGAGCGTTACTTTCTGAATCAATAAAACAAGTATAGTATTTGTCTTGTAGTAGACTTAGATGAAAACAAAATGAGATAAATCTATTCTTCCATTAATTCTGCAATTATTGATAGTCTATTCTGTATTAGGCAGTGCTCTGGATCCTGGTTATTTTGTTTGGAGATTTTGTTCTGGTGAAGGTAGAAAGACAAATGTAAAATATATAGCATTCCTGATGATGAAAACAGCGAAAGAGCATGTTGGTTTATTCATTAATTTGTTTGATTCTTTATATTTTCAAAAAATTAAAATAGGCTATTCAGAGAAAATTTCACTGGAAAGATGACATTTGAGCCAAGACCATAAAAGGATGATGGAGCAGACAGAGCAGATCTGGGTAAAGATCACTCCAGGAAGAGGGGTTACCAAATGACAAGGCTTTGAGGTGGAAGGAGAAAGGTAGCATTCAAAGAAAAGGAGACTGGGTGTGGGGGCTCGCAACTTTAACCCCAGCACTCAGAGGCAGTGTAAAGGAGGTCTCTGTAAGAGGCCAACAGGGCTTATGTAGTGAGCTCCAGGCCAGTCAAAGCTACGTAGTGAGACCCTGTCTCAAGAAAAAAAAAAAAAGAAAGAAAGAAAGAGAGCAAAGGAATCTATCTACTGTGATTCAAGTGGAGGTATGAGGAGAGTATAAGAAGAGCTGAAGTTAGAGAAGCATCTATCTATAGGGAGAGTATTATAGGGACTTGGCAAGACTAAATTTTATTTTAAATGAGATAGGAAGGCACGAAATTGTTAGTTCTCAACCTTTCTAATACTTTGACCCTTTAATATAGTTCCTCATGTTGTAGTGACCCCCTCAACCACAAAATTATTTTCATTGCTACTTCATAACTGTAATTTTTCTACTGTTATGAACTGTAATGTAAACACTCATGCTTTCCAATGGTGTTGGCAACCCCTGTGAAAGGCTCTTTCAACTCCCAAAGGGGTCGCAACCCATGTCATTGCACTAGAGGGTCTCAAGCAGGAGAATGACATGACATGAGTTTTTTTTTTAAAGGAATGTTCCTAGCCACTATGTCAAGATAATACTGTGGTGGGGCTAAGGTTAGAGCAAAAATCCTGTAAGTGTGTCTAAGACTATGGATTGATGAATAGTCATTTTTGTAGTGGCTGGATTTAGATGTTAAAGTGAAGAGGATTTACTGATCGATCAGGAATGAAAGGTTAGAGAATAAAGGATTCAAAGATGATGTTGACTTATTTTAATGAGCAATTATATTGATAGAGGCTGCTATTTACCAAGATAGAGAACAGTATGGGGTACTTGGGATTTGGGGCAATATGAGGAATTTAGTTTGAGACCTGAAAAGTTTGAGATACGTGCTATGGAAGCATATTTCAGTGGAGTCTTGAATTGGCAAGTAAACATAGCTGTCTGGGTGCTAGCGGGAATGATTTAGTAGAAAGGGCTACTAGGAGATAAGAGAGAGGGCATGATTTATGGGGAGATGTCTTTGATTAACAAGAGAGGTAGGATCTAATACAAAAGTGGAGAACTTGGTTTGTGACCACAGAATGAGCAGCCAATCCCTTGTATCATAAACAAAGGTAGAACATACAGAAAATGATGAAAGTAGGGGAGTGATGAAAGTAGATGGAGAGGCATAAAATGGAGTGAATTCCCTTCTGGTTGTTTCTATGTTTCCTATTAATCAGGGAATAGGGCCATCAATGGCGAGTAAGTAAGGAGGAAGAAACATGGGGGCTTGAAGACAGAAGAAGGAATGAGAAATGTCTAGTAGAAGACTCTGGATAAAGGAAATATAGGACTGCCAACCTTACTAAGGACCTGATTGAGATAATCACTTGTGAATATGAGTAATCAGTTCTATGGCCTTGTTCCTATTGCATGGCTACAGGCCTGGAGTGAACAGACAACTGAGTTTATAATTGCTAGGCAATTATGACGAATAAAGAAAGGAGCAATGGAACTGACAGCAGATGCAAGGGAGTGATTGACAAGTCAGTGGCAAGTCAATAGGAGAGAGACCACGGTGTAGAGATGACAGACAGTGAAACCATGGAAAGACTCAATAGCTTGGATATATTAGTGAGGTAGACAGGTTATTGGAAAGATGGGCACATGGTGGGGTAAACCAGAAAGATATGACATGGTCGAGAGTTAAATGATTAAGATAACACAGGGGCACTGTTATTGATAATGATAAAAGTCTTTAATACGGCCATGGGAGCATATGGTTGAGGTAAGGGTAATATATTCAGTGCTTGGCATATATCAAGCTATCAAAATGTTCAGTTCCTTTCCTATTCCTTTACTCCTATTCAATTATAGCTCCATACATCTAAATCACTTCTTACCAATGAATTTTCTATTGAAATGAGCCAAACAACCCAATGGCACCTTTAAATCCATGACTCATATCCAGATTGAGGTCTTGTATTTCACTTTTAAGAAATTATGGCAGTTAATGAAAAATTTTTGATACTAATAGTTCCTCTTTCACACACATTGTTGATCTTGCTGATTGATCTAAACATGTTTTCTCTTGGATGTGGCCTCAGAATCTTTCTCAACACAGCATCCACATCTCTATTACCAACCAGCAGGTGTTGTTGTGTATGATTAAACCTATTTGTCATCCTTGAGCTACTGATAAGGTCACTTGGAAATTGTTTGAGTTTATTGATTTTGTGAAACTCAATTATTTTTAAGTAAAGGTCTTGAACCATATTTAATTTTTCAGCATGAGAATAAATGCTTTTGTAGGTGAGAAATGACTATGACATTGAGATATGGGTAATGCTTTTTTGTATGCACAGTTTCTACAGTGCCGTGCATTCACTAGGACAGTCTCATGGTCTCTCTCTCTCTCTCTCTCTCTCTCTCTCTCTCTCTCTCTCTCTCTCTCTCTTAAGATTAGCTTAATAAAAAGAAAATGGTAGCAAATTAGTTTCTCCAGGATACTTTTATACCAGATCATTATTATTAGTTAGAGTTTGTCCTAAAGAGTGGCACTAATTTGAAATGTTAGGTTTTGAGCATGCATTTTAAATCTTTAAATTATAACCATTCAGATAATTGTATTGGATTATTTTAGTTTTATCAGAGAAAGCAAAATGAGTAATGCCTTAAAAAAATATTCATGTTTCAGAGTAACTTTGGATTCTAAGTGACTAAAAACATGAGCTGTTTCTGAGTCACTTGGCTTTAACTATATTTTGGGGGTTGCTTGATTTATTTGATTGCTTTCAGCAGAACACATTTGTGCGCTAGTGATGGCTCACTCTCCCCCTGCTTTCATGGGGGTGAAACACTTTGGAGATGCAAAGTGATTATTTTTGGTTTCATCAGTCAAAAGGAATAGAATGAGATAAAAAGCATTAACATTTCTTTGCTCAACTTAAATTTTGAACAATCTCCAAAGATGAATGCTGCTTAGCAAAGGATGTTGGTAGAGTTCGTTTGATTGCAAAATTATTGGAATAGTTGTTTTGAAAGTTATCTCTTTGTTGAAGTTCCAATTAAATCTTATATAATGAGTAGGGAACAGTGATAAGTACTGTGGGGATTACAGAGAAGTATTATTTACAGTACTGTATGCAATGTTTTGTAGTCTAGTTCGGAAGACATTTTGTGCATCAAAATGCAACAAACATGAAAAAATGTAAGGGTTCAATATTAAAGATGCATAGATTAAGGAAGTGTAGAACCTCAGAGGACAGAACCACACTGTCTTGAGTAGGTGGAGCTGTATGTATATAGCAATAAAGACCTGGGACTCACAGGAGTACATCCCTGTTTTTCCTTTTTAGAACTGTGAAAGTTTATGCAAGCTACTTAACTAGTTAACCTCATTTTCTCTCTTCTGTTCAGATGACACAGTAGAAGTACTTATCCTATAAAGCAATCATAAGATTTGTCGTCAATGCAAATATCTTACTATGTTCATTTATTCATTTACTAGTGACAGATATGATGATAACAGTTAATAAGTCTTAGTTGTTGGGGAATACATCCTTCTAGAGTTGTCTTTGTCATATTAACTTCATTAAAAATAGAATACTTTGCTATTTCTACACTAATAATTTTGAGGAAACCGTGGTTCATTATTCTCCATTCCTTTTCTTCTTTATTTTTTTCTTACTTAAATTTCCTGGATAGTTCTTCACCAATTTGCCTTTTTTCTTTGGAGTTGTCTCTGGTTCTGTATAATTTTTCTGATACTCCTCCAACCACCAACCACTTACTTTCATTTTTAATATTTTATAAGAATTCAGCTGTGGTGGTTTGAATGAGAATGCCCCCAACACAGTCTCATATATATGGATACTTGGTCCCCAGTTGATGGAACTGCTTGGGAAGAATTAGGAGGTATGGTTTTGTTGGAGGAGGTGTGTCATTGGGAGTAGGCTTGTGACTTCAAAAGCTCAGGCCATTTCTCGGTAATCTCTTTGCCTCATACCTGTGGATCAGATGTAACTCTCAGCTACTGCTTCAATACCATGCCTGCCTGCCTGTTGCCATGCTTCCTGCCATGATTGTCATGGACTTCAACTCTGTAGAACCTTGGTCATGATATCTCATCACAGCAATAGGAAATTAACTAAAATAAAAGTTAGTACCAGGGAGTGAGCTATTTCTGTGACAGGCCTGAACATGCTGTTTTTTATTTTTATTTTTTTAGAGAAATGTAGAAAATTGTGGGGCTTTGGATTAGGAAAGTGGGTGAACATTGTTAAGTGGGGCTTAGTGGAACATTCTGGTAGGAACTTGGAAGACAGTAGTGGTGAGAGCCATGTGGACTATGAAGGCCAGCTTAAGAGGTTTCAGAAGGAAACAATATTAGCAGCAGGGATAGAGACCATTCTTGTGATATTTTCCCAAAGAATGTGGCTTTTTGCCCTTGTGCTAAGAATCTGCCTGAAGCTAAATGGAAGTGTTTTGGACTAATTTCATTGCCAGAGGAGATTTTAAGACAGCTTACTGTGTTATATGGTTGTTAGTGATCACTCTTAGTGCAGATCTACATGAAAAGGAGCAAGCAGTACAAAAAGAAACACAAAATGTACAGTTTGAGGAGAAGAAGAACACCAGGAAATTTAATGTTGGAACCTTGGTTTGTGCTTCAAGAGATAAAGGGAGTGGCACCCTCAGGGCAGTGCCCTACCCAGCTGACCCTGCAACTTGTGAAAAGAAAAGGACTAAGGAATTATCTGTTCATAAAACTTTCAAAAAATCCCCCAAAGCTTATACAAATGTAATTCAAGGGGAGGGCCAGGTTCCCACTCAAGTGAGCAACAGAACTTGGTAGCATTGGCCATGTGGCTTTAGAATCATGAAGGATACATGAGTGAAGAGGTTGTGGAACCTTCCTACAAGATTAAGTAGAGCCACTGATTCCATGTGTGTGGCAGGGGAGTCCCTGTTTTGAGACCCTGAGAGGCCATTGGGTGAAGCTGTAAATGTGAAGCCTGGATTACATTGGAGACTCCAGGATGTTGGAGTTGTGGGATATTTATCTGCCAAGGAAAGCTGCAGACAGGGAGTGGAACTAACCCAAGAAAGAGAAGTGTGTTGCAGTCAACAAAGCTGGAAGGGCAGAGCCATCTAACCCCTTTGGTGTCAGACATAGAGCTACAGGATTTCGGGTTTGTCCTACTGGGTTTCAGTCTTGATTTGGTCTAGTATTTGTTTTCCTATGCCCTCTTTCCTCCCTTTTGGAGTGGTATGTATATTCTATATCATTCTATGTTTGAAGTATGTAATTAGATTTTTTTAAATCTTGATTTTATAGGGGGTTACAGTTAAGAGATTGCCTTCAGTCTCAGAAGACACTTTGGACTTTTAAACTATATTGATATTGTGAGAGACTGGGGATTTTTGAAGTTGTACTAAATGGATTTTGCATTATGATATGGCCATAAGCTGATGGAGGTCATAGAATAGAATGTGGTGGTTTGAATGAGAATGGCCCCTATAGGTGCACATGTTTGAATGCTTGGTCCCCAGTTAATGGAACTTCTTAGGAAGGATCAGGAGGTGTGGCCTTGTTGGAGGAGATATGTCACTGGGAGTGGCCTTTGAAGTTCCAAAGGCCCATGCCATTTCTCAGTTGGTTCTCAGTGCCTTGTGTCTGTGGATCAGATATAATCTCTCAGCTACTGCTCCAGTACCATCTCTGCCTGCTAGTTGCCATGCTCCCTGACATGATGGTCATGGACTCCAGCCCTTTGGAACTGTGAGTCCCTGAATTAAGTGCTTTCTTTTCAAAGTTGCCTTGGTCATGGTGTCTCATCACAGCAAATAGAAAAAAGTAACTAAGACATCAGGTAAAAGTTAATAAGCATCCATTCAGTTGGTTCTTGACATCTATATAATACTAAAGTTCAATAAACATATTATTTTTAATTAAAAATTAATTAAATTAAAAATGTATATGAGTGTTTTGCCTGCATTTATACCTGTGTACCACATGAAGACCTAGTGCCCAGTTGGATGGCCTGGAACTGGAGTTACAGATGGTTAAGAGCCATCATATTAGTGCTGGGAACTGAACCTGGGTCCTCTACAAGAGCAGCAAGTGTTCTTAACTGCTCAGCCAACTATTTGTTGTTTTATTGTAGAAACATATAAAATTAGCAGAATTCAAATCCATCTTCTTCTTGAAACCTGATGTTTCTAGCTCTTAAATATTGAGCTGTTTCTTTTACTTCCACACTTACAAATGTAGTTTTATACCAGTAGATTCTTTATGGAACTGGCTTTAACAGAAGGTAAAGGATGGAGAGCCTTCTTATCATATAAAGAATAGATGGGGGCTCTTACTATGCCCCCCTTTTCCATGTAATATGATCTAGTCATGTATGAAGGACATGAAAAAAGTTGGTTTCCTGTGTCCTTAAGGGATGATTCACCTCTTTTAGGCTCAGCACACATTTTCTCAACCTTTGTATCCTTAGGCTGAAAACTGCAGTTTAAACATGGCATCCCAATGAGTCAGGAAATGACTTCATTTCTTACCGAACTGCTTTTCACACTAATGGGAAGCCCTGAAATAGATGTGCCTCACATCCCTGCTGCAAGCCTTTGCTGTCATTTAGAGGAGCTATTGCTCTATCAGAATTCACACTGAAGCCTATTATTCCAGGGAGACAATTTTGTTATAAAGAAGTGATTTGTTATTTTAAGACTTGGCAAACAAGCATATGGGGGGGGGAGTTTATTTGGAGAGATGGCAATAACTCTCAGCGAGGTGTGCTTTTTCCTTACTTTGTTCTGCTTTACAGAAAGGACCAGGATTTGGCACAAGCTAAAATTCTATAAAACTAATTTATCAGGCTCTGCCAGCGTCTGCTCATTGCCCTTGAAAATAAACTGCCTTTTCTTTTATACACCTACGTGTGGTACTCCTTCTGTTGCCTAAGTGGGACACAGTTGGGAGATGTATTCAACAAAGCAGTGCAAATGCCTAGTGAGCATGATCAGGGATCGGTGAAATTGACACATGACAAAATAATGTGTACTAAGTTTTCCAAAGCCTTGCGATGTCTCTACCAGCGATTGCCCGTGCTGACTTATCATTTATTCAAAGTCTCATTGGCAGCAATTACAGACATTTTAGAATAGGCAGTCAAAATAACAAGTCATTTAGACCAGCAATTATGCATTATATGCAGTTGTCCTTTCTATTAGAAGATGACACTATTGATGCCACAACCTCCCCATGTTAAAAAAATGTGGCTGCAAGATTGAAGTGTGACTGTCAGATTCTTCCCCTTGGATCACACATGCTGCTTGTCATTTTGCTGGGAACTAAAGTGGCAGCCTGCAGGCGTCCTGGCTTTTCTTTTCCACCTCTTAGCCTTGTGGTCAGGGCCTAATTAGACATCACGAGCAGGCAAAGAACATACTCACAAAGTCAACTCATGTGGTAGATGGTTTAGAGGTCTCTGTGAGGGTTAGGGCTCCTGGGTGATTCTTATGCTTTGACCCACTGGAGGAGCAGTCTGCAGCAGTCTACTTGGCAGGCATTTCCCTTATTCTGTTAAAATAGAGATGCTTTTTTTTTTTTTGCCAAGCTTAGTGTCCTTCAGACCTTCACATTTTTCCTTGTCTTAACAGAGGCTAGGAACACAGAGAATTTATTTGTCAAATTTATATTTATGTAATGTTGCACTCTAACTGTGTTTAATGTGTTTGGTTGATTTGCAAAATGGGCTGTCTCCTTAAAAAAGTCAAGTTGTAAGACTGTATCTTTTTGCCGAGAGGCTGAGTTAATAAGGAACAGCTGGGGCCGAGTGATGTCATGTGCCACCTGCATGAAAGGCCGCCCAGAGGCTCACACCAAAAGAGAGTGCTCCAGACAAGTGCCTTTCAAACCTATTATTATTTTTTGTCATTTTTTTTTTGCAGAGCAACATTTTCCCTATTGAAATCATTTCCCAAACCCCCAAATATATCAGAAAGACGCAGTCTGACTTGCCAGGAGTGAAGTTACAGTGGAGAGTCTGGGACCCGTTCAACTTGCCCGTCACCAGCAACAGTCCTTGAAGTTCCTCCTTGGAATTTTAGGGAGCAGAAATACATAGAGCAAGAGGGGTTTCAGTAATGGGATGTGTGTACCCAGAGAGTTACCAAGATGATTCATTTGGATACTGGAAGAATTACTGATGCTATTTACATTTATTTTTTCTTATCTTTAAAACTTTGTTTTTGATTTTTTTTCTTGAGAAAAAGAGAAAGAACATGAAGTTGGGTGGGTAGGGAGGAGAGGGGTTTGTGAGATGGTTGGGGAGGGGAAAGTATGATCAAAATATATTGTTTGAAAAATTTTAATTAAAACTAAAATTCTTACTTTTATATACCCAAATAATGTAACAATGCAGTGATACATTGTAGGATAGACATACTACACTGAGAATGAGATACATTAATATCAAGGATATGTGGAGACTGATGCTGGTGTAGAAGTCCAAAAAATGATTTATTGGTGCATTGTAGGTGATTCATAGACACACTGCAAGAAAACTGGGTGACTTGTTGGCATCGTAAGCAGTAGGACAGTGTCACTGGGCATGGGTGGCTTTATCTGCATATTGTAGTGGTACTAGATGGTGGTCCTAAAGATACCAGGCTCTAACTCCTTGATCATATTAGGGAAATGTTTTAAATGTGAAGTAACACAGGGTCTGAAAGACAAATACCGTATGTTCTCTCTCATGCATGGATCCTAGCTTCAATTTGTAATATATTCATATTTAATGTAGGTTTATGTATTGTGGCAGGAAACTAGGAATTGACCAATAATAGAAAAAAGAGGCCTTAAAAGCAGAGGGATGATAATGCAGGGAGGGTAAAAGAACACATAGAATTTGAAAGTGGAAGGGTAATATTGGAGGTAGAAGGGTTTAAGCAGCAATGGAGAGCAGAGAGATAGAGGAGAGGATGAGGGGAGATGAGGGGTCACCCAAAACTAACTGTGCATGAAAATGCCTGCAGAAATCTGCTACTTTGTAAATTAATGGAAAAATTATAATTAAAAAGAAATCACCCAAGACTACCTGGATGGGCACTGAATGCCATTGCAAACTTCTTCAGAGGGGACATAGGGAGATTTCACACACACACACACACACACACACACACACACACACACACACACACACACA